>CAUYQG010269280.1:0-22707 GCA_963574415.1 Tarsius wallacei
TGCACTCCAGTCTGGGCGACGGAGTGAGACGCCAACTCAAAAAAAAAAAAAGAAAGAAAATAGTTACCAAAGAGATTAAGAAGACATAAGTTCACTCTTTGAAATATCTTTTCTGGTCTAAAATTTGAAAAGATAAAATATTTTTTCCACATTATGATTGGGAAGAAATTCTGGTTTGTTTTCTGCTTTGCAGGGTCTTTTACACCTCTTTATTTCCATGTTTTTATATTTCTGTTTGAAAGTATTTGTTTGATTCATTTTTTCTAGGAAATTTAGGCATTACATATTTAATCTTAGATATCTTTAAGTGACCACTGGAGAAAAACATGTAAAATGTGATGTTACCTTTGGGACTAAAATGTAGATAATAAAAGTGAACAATAACCCATACTGACAGTAAAACCAAAACAAAACCATAAACAAATGCAAACTAGAATAGCAACATCAAAACTCCAATAAGATAACCAAACGTTAAAAACAACAAAATCACTATTGAATAAGCATTCTTCTGTTTTGTGTGTACGTGCAGAATTCTGCTTTTCTTTATGGAAAAAAAATTGTCTTATATTCTTCCCTAATTGTCTTATATTCTGCATAAACAAAGGCTTCTTATCTACATAAATATTGTATTTTGTGAATAAGTTTCTTGATTATCTAAATGACAAACTTTTACATAAACCAAATTAGGCAAGCAGTTGTAATTATTTGGTCACTTTGAAGTGTCAGACATTAGGGTGATTTTTTGATAAAATATTTTTCTTTGGAGAAATTAAGGAAGTCTGTATTTAAAATGGGTTTATTTTGAATTATTTTCACATTAAACTCAATAATTTTTATATAGTTTTAGAAAATAATTGTTTCTGTGCTACCTGGAATTCATCATATAAGAACAATGAGTGTCATATTGTTAAGTTTAATTTTGAATTCCAAGTTGTCTTTAAAAGATACATGATCCATATGGGAAAAATTCTCCTAGTGGTTACTTACCTTTTCAGAAATCAGTTTAGGAAATTCCAGTTTATGAACAATGCTGTTGGAAAGTAAAGTATTGAGTACAGCTTTTAACATGAAAAATTTTGCTTATTAAAATGAACATTGAATATTGCTTCCTAGACTAGAAATAGAGAAATGTGTCTGTAAGGGGTGAATTTGATGAGTACAAAATCCCATGAAGTCTGAATACTATATTTTCCTTATGTTTGTGGTTGAGAATATGGTCAGAATTTTTCCTTTCGGGCTCTTCACAGTTTCCATTTTCCATTCTTACTAGGAGTTGAAAGTCAAGGAAAAGGAACACGTATTGGAAAAATTTCAAGTGAATTCTAATATGCAGCTTGATGAGTATTTAATTCAGGAAAAAGGAAACTGCCTGTAGGGTATAAGTGTGAAACGCTCACCCTTTCATTGTGGCAATGATTTTTTCATGCATGTATATGAGTTTGCCTGTATTGACTGGAATGTAATACCTACAAGGTTAATTAGATGTGCTGAAATTGTAAGCGTTCAGCACTCTCAGAATGCCTAGTTAATTCAGGTCTCACCCAGGCGTCTATGCTATCTTTTAACCACATTGTTTTCCAAGGTGTGGAATTCATTTGTGGGTAACATCCTCTGAACATTTTCAGTAAAATAAAAGGGTATTTGAGATGCATGGTCAGTCAACATCTAACATAAAATCTAAAGCCTCAGGTTTTGAAAAGAACAATGTGGATTAATGAGAGTTTTTTTTTTTTTTTTTTAAATAAAGCTAATACAATTACTTGTCAAAAGACACAAAGGGGAGAATTACTGTTGGTATTCTGGTCAAAACTGTGTTGATCCATCATGAAAATTGAAACTCCTCTAGAGAATGGATGGATTTTGACTTGTTTGTGATCTTAGTGAGTGAAATGAAGTCACGGAGAAGATGCATAGATCATAAAGCAAAATCAATGTGAATACTCAGTTAAAGAAAAGCATTTTATTTCTGTGTAAATTGAAACAGAAAAGACATTGTTCCTACAAAGAAAGAGGAAACATGGTTACCTATGAGTTTTTATGTTGCTTGTTCTTTACTTTATTAGCATGCCTTTAGCTTGTTCATTTTGAGAATTACAGGATATTACAAGAAAAATGTGTGTCTTTCAATTTCCCTATTTCACCAAATATTTGTAATGCTATTATGAAGAGTTAAAGCAATGTTTTTCCTTATGCCCAAAGTATAAACCCTTACCAATCCCCATAAACATCCAATCCAGGAAGAGAAAGAAGGGACATGAAAAAGTTACCCATAATTATGTTTAATCATTGTTATTTCCTAAATCATTAATATTCTAATATTAAATTTCAAGGATTGCTTGGAGAACTTTCATGTAACAAAGCATGATTCTATTTACAAGGGTCATTTTTGGAATTTCTTAGTATGTTTATAATTCTATCAGTGTCACATGGTGGAAAAAATTGATGCATGTTCTGAACCACAGTGCTCAGTTTAAGCTTCTTCATTTACAAGCTTTATGTTCTTTGAACATTATCCTGGCCTTGTTTCACCATCTGTGGAACAAGTATAGTCACATTCAGACGTGTTTACTTCTTGAAAGATCCAACAAGATAATGCAAATGTCAGAACTTGATAAGCTAATAAAAACATACAAATGTAAGAACTGCTACTACTACTACAGTGATCTGTGCTCCATTAGTTACTCCCATTGATTAGAGCTTAATATTCTTGAAGTCAGCAGCTTGGGTTTATCTACCTAGAGAAATGGTCTGTTCTTCTACTACCCTATACATTCATCTGAATCTCTACTCATCGTTTTGATTTCTTGCTGTTGGCCCCAGAGGAATCTGGTATGAAAATACTAGGGGCTCAGTGCAAATGTGACCCATCAAAAACAGCCCAAGGTGCATGCCCCACATATAGCCATTCAGTAATTTGGTTTTCTGTAAACCTTAGCAATTTTTTGGAGTGCACAGTGTTGATAAAATAATAGCATTGGAAATGATCTAGATTTGTTAGATCATCTGGTTAAATGATTATAATTTTAGCCTTATTTTCTTCCTTCTTCTTCTTCTTCTTCTTCTTCTTCTTCTTCTTCTTCTTCTTCTTCTTCTTCTTCTTCTTCTTCTTCTTTTTTGAGGCAGGGTCTCACTCTGTTGCCCACACTGCAGACTGGAGTGCGGTGGCATGATCACGACTCACCACAGCCTTTGCCTCCTGGGTGATGCAGGCAATGTTTTGGTCTCAGTCTCCTGAGTAGGTGGGACTACTGGCACATGCCACTACATCGGGCTAATTTTTTTTTTTTTTGGTAGAGAAGAGATCTCACTATGTTGTTCAGGCTGGTCTCGAACTCCTGGGCTCAAGAGATTCTATCACTTTGGCCTGTCAAGGTGCTGGGAATACAAGCATGAGTTACCATGCCCAGCAGACTGAAGTTAACTCAAACAGTCCAACACACAAACACACAAGTACACACACACAAATATATGGATTATAGCCTTAATTTCCAGAGCTGCTCATAAGCCCATCTTTGGAGTATATGACTTACTTCCTCAACTAACTAGTCTTTTTAATTTTCATTTTTTTCAATCTAAGAATGTTGCTAGATTTTGGGGCTTGTGATTCAAACCTTTGTTTCAATGATTTTAGATCTCCTGTTGTTCTCACCTGTATAGAGTTGCTGTGGGACTTTATTAACTCTTGAATAAGATAGTTATGGAACATTATAGAGTAAATTCTACGTTGCATCCATGCTCCCTCCTGTGTCTACTGAATAGCCATAATCCTATCTCATTCCAATGGTTGGAATCAATTGTAGAAGACCACACTGTCAAATCATTTTGTTCCTTCGTCTGTTGGCAAGAAGAGCCCAAAATGACAAGTGGTAGTTTCACTTTCAATTTAATAAAATCGGGCTCAGTTGTATCCACTGAGGGACAGTTTTCTCTCTTGTGTATTAAAGTCTCTGAACTATAAAAGTCCAGAGTCATTGGGAAAAGAAACAGACATTTTGTGAGTAGATCATTTTATATAATAGGAAGAAGTGACACTCCCATGTCTACTCCTTAGTTCCCAAGTCTATGAATACTGAATAGAGAAAATAGCAGCATAAATCAGTTGTGGTTCAGAGAATATAATCTTCCTCCTATGGGACTGACAATCATGCCATAACAAAAACATCAAAAGCCACTCTATTATTGTGTATGGTTTATTATTCTCTTTCTAAGTCATGGGTACATGAAAAGACTCACAATATTAATGTGCAACAAAAATGACCTTATTCATCCTTTTATTTAATTATATATTTATTTGTATTTTTTATTTGTTCATTTATTGTCATAGAGAGTTTCTGGATCAGCAATAATGTTGTATAGGATACGATTATTGTTTTTAAAACATGTAGTTTACTCATAAGGTGAAATAAGTAAAACAAAATATAGACTTGTCCACTAAAGATAAAATGTTGCTACCTCCATGGTGGAAGGAGGCCATATGACAACAGGTAACAATCTGTTCTCTTTAATATACCTTGCAATAGTGCGTGCCAATTTTTGCGTTGCTCTTCAAAATCAGGTCATTCAGCAGTAGCACTGGATAGACGATTCTGCTATGAGATACCAAAATAGCTGAGTCTATACATAGACTATACATCCTGACTACCATGGTTAATTTAACCATGATTCTATCAAGCATTTTCTAGGGTAGCTGGAAGAATGCTAGATAATAGTATAAGGGTCTTTTAAAATTCCTGATTAATGATAACCTCCACTGAAGTGGGAACATTTTTGTAAAGATGCCTATAGGACACAAATTTTCCTACACTGTGAGTGTATTCTGAGATTTCCAGCTATGCAATTTATTTCCAAATCTTATACCATCAACCCTCCAATGAGTTTCTTGTAAGTCCCTCACTATTTTGTTAAAACCAAGAATCATTCTATATCTCTATTTCAAATCTTTCATGAGTGTGAACTAAGGCAGGTAATAACCTCAGGAAGTTAGGAACTGTGGCTACTTTTTCTAAAGAATTGGAAGAGTAAATTGTGTTTTGGTATTTGCAATTCTCTGAGATATAAGCCAATTTCCTAGATAGGCCCTTTCTTTCCTGATGAATGCTCTAAATTTCCTATGAGGAACTGTGAATTCAAATAACATTATAATTTGGCAATCTGCAGAAGCAACTTTTTTGTCTGGGTTTTAGCTATTTTAGTAAGTGGCTTCAGAGTTAAGGGATTATTTCAAAGAAGTCACAGAGATTTTCAAGTTTTCTCTCTACATTTGAACAACAACAACACAACAAAAACAAAGGAATTTGAATTTATCAATCTATTTTAGTTATCTAGTTCCACTGGAGTAAATCACTCTATCCTGCAGTCTTTTTTTAGATCAATATATTGAAAGGTGATTGAAAATAAAACCCATCCCACAGTCTTAAATAATAATAATATTATTATATATTTATGATGATGATGATGATGATGATGATGATGATGATGATGATTAGAGTTAAGGTCTCGCTTTGTCACCCAAGTTGAAGTGCAGTGGCAAAATCATCTCACAGTAGCCTTTTGAACTTGGGGGCTTAGGCAATCCTTCCACCTTAGCCTCCCAAGTAGCTGAGACTACAGGTGTGTGCAGACATATCCAGCTAAACATTTTTAATTTTTTGTAGACATGAGGTCTCACTGTGTTGCTTAGGCTGATCTGGAACTTCTGTGCTCAAGCAATCCTCCCACCTTGACCTCCCAAAATACTAGAGTTATGGGTGTCAGCCACTGCATGCAACCAGTCTTGAATTCTATTTTTCATGTCACCGGGCTCTTCTAAAGCAGCCTTCAATGGGTGTTTTCTTCCAGGTGATCACTTATGATAATATAATTGGTTCATCATTGACATTGTATATCCTGTGAAACTAGACACCAATTCCTTAACTCTTATTAGATTTTTTTAATGGTCTTTATTTTCAACTAGCTCCAAGTAACAAACCCTAAATTCTCCTCATTTCTCTGAATATCTTTGGCTTGTAGTAAATATAAGCACCAATTTTTATGTTCTCATTCTTGGATACATGAAGCAGAAAAGGAATGTAATAAAAGAATATCAGTAATTCACATAATATCCAGAAAGACAACTGAACTAGACATGGAGAATGGGCAGAAATAAGGAATGGTGGGTAGTAGCCAGGACCATGATAAAATCTTGCCACAGTTCTGGCTACTACCCACCATTCCTTATTCCTGTCCATTTCCCATGTCTAGTTTGGTTGCCTTCCTGGGTAGTCTGTGAATTATCAATATTCTTTAATTACTTCCTTTTATATTTCATGTGCTTCCCTCTGAAAGTGGACTGGATAAAAAAAATGTAGTACATATACATGATGGAATATTACACAACTACAAAGGACAAAATTATGAACTTCACAGCAACTTGGATGTATTTAGAGACCATTATACTCAGTGATCTATCACAGAAACAAAGAACTAATTTCCACATGTTGTCACTCATAAGTGGACCCTGAACATTTATCATAAAAGGAACTGGCAGTTGGGACATTGCCAGGAGAAGTGGGGGGTTCACATAACACTAATAAGTTTACCTGATCCCAAACCAGGTGAAGTGTGGACCAATGGGAGGCCCAAACTTCATCTGCACAGTGACCACTTATGTACCTTACACTGAATTGTACCCCACATCTAAAAAAGAAAAATGCCACAAACCAGTCTAGAGTCAATGATGCCGATCATTGGCTGTTACATCTCGCACTACTTTCAACACCCTCCTGGTCTCTAGCCACTGCTATTGCAATTTTGAAATGCTGATCTAAAATTTCAGTGGGACTGCTACTACTCGAATGGATGTTCTACTATCCCTGGTCCTTAGCAAACATCCAATCAGAAGCCAGCAGTGAAAGTACCTGTTTGGCAAGATTGATTGGGTATGTTGGCATCTGGTGCTTTTAATTCTACAGTAATGGATGGTCCCCATCACAATCTGTACATTTATGATCATACACAATAGTTTGTCAAACTGAACATTCATTCTTGTGTCTTTACTCTTGACCATCACCTCTAAATATTCTCATTCCAATCCTCTGAAACATTTCTAGCCAATGAGACCTATGTTGAATTATGTTGTTGAATTTTCGAGGATATTTTGCTTTTCTGGATACTAAAGCTAATTTCAGCCTGTTTTATCTCTTTCTCCTCTTACACTGCTATGATCATGAGCTTGAGGTCTAGAGTTGGAGCATCGTCTTTTGACTCTGACAGGAATTGGAAAATTACAGAGGTGCAAATGTTGATAATATTGAGTCACAGAATCAGTGTGGCAGAAACAAGATCCAGGCTTCTTGTAACAAAAGGAATACAAGCCCTTTTGGGGGGCCTTTGAACTCAAGTTTTCTGGAACTTAAAGCTTAACACATTCTAACTAGTACAGTGGAGAAGTTCCCAGCTCCTGGGTTGCCAAAAATTAATAAATAAATAAATAAAATTCACTTCTATTTTAGACACTGAATAAAAGTAAACAGACACTGATCTCCCCATGTTCACATCTGAAATAGTTATTAAGAATATTTAGAAATTTGGCACATGGTGTGTGAGTTGATGACAACTTCTTCCAAATATCTTTGGAAGTCTGACCCATAGCACACATCTTCTTCCTATTAGAGTCATGTAGGCTAACATATGGTTAACAGTTTATATTTCTAAATTTTCTATCCATTTCAAGATGAAACACAACCACTGATTCGTGTTTTCCCTTAGCAAATGAGTAGATAATGAGAAATGTAACTAACAGATGTGTTTTTGTTAATATGAACTGATATACAGATAAGATAATAATAGCAATCCAACCCTCAGACACTCAACTAAGATAATCACAGATATAAGCACTACATGCTACAATAATAAATCTGTATTAAAATTATAAAATTCAAATGCCACAAAACAAATTTAATGTGGTTAGCTTTGTGCCTGAATGTTTCTGCTTGTTGGCATCATTGCAGCAATAGTTGTAATCCAAGTTCCTATTGGGACCAGGCAGGTAACATAAGTGCAGCTTGGTATGAGGTGCATGCATATGTTGACTGAGCGACTGTACCAGGGGAAACTGTAAACAGATGCCCCATCAACGTAGAAGCCAGTCTCAGCCAGTGGTGGCTGCTGGAATGCAGCACACTTGTCAGACCTTCTCATGCTTTAACAAAACCTGAACATCCTAGGTTCCTATTTGAAGTTTATGACTTCCAATCGTACTCAATTAAACAATATTTAGAGTATCTCTCTGAAATTTAGATCAATAACTTGTGACTTCCACCTTAAAAAAGATTTAATCACTGAATATTTTCCTTGACATTTTAAAATGGGACAAACTTCATTATAAAAAACAACAATGAAATATGCATACACGTGTGAGCACACACATGTGTAAATACACATGAGAACAAACAGGACCACGTATTTTAAAATATTTTGATCAAGATGTTTTCCTTCCTGAAATTCCCTAATGAAAGCAATTACTAAAATATGCAGATGGCTTGGCTAAGTGTCCTGTATACTAAGCATTTGTATACTACAAACAAATGTATTTTCAAACCAACTTTTGTTTATTTCCTATTAATAAAATACTGATTACACTACTTTTGTTTATATATTTTTCCACATGTAATTATTTTTAATTTCAATTACTTTAGGGGGTGAAAATGGTTTTTGGTAAGTTGGATGCATTGCATACTGATGAAAAAATCTAGGCTTTACATGTCCCTGTTATCCCTATTAGCGCACACTGTATTACCTATTGGGTAACAGGTGATTTTTCATCCCTCTCCACCTTCCAATCCCCCTGCTAAGTCTCCAATATCTAGTGCACCACTTTATATGCCTTTACAGACCCCTAGCTTAGCTCCTACTTATAAGTGCGAACATGTGGTATTTGGTTTTACGTTTCTGCATTACTTCACCTAGGATAATGTTCTTCAACTCCATCCAAGTTGCTGTAAAGTCCATTATTTTATTTATTTTTATGGCTGAATAGTATTCCATATACATAAAACCACATTTTATATCTTTTTAGTTTTAGGGCAATACTAGTAATGAATAAACCTTCAGGTCTTAACATTGTATGATAGAAGTTATTTTTTAAATTCCAATATTGCTCAATTGTCTAAGGGACAGGGATGAGGGAATTGTCCCCATCTAAGTCTAATGTAGGCTCGTGATTTTCAGCATGTGGCTTTCCTAGACATTGATATCCAGTCTAAAGAAAGAATAAACTTTTTATGAGCAAAGACCGGTTGTGCCATGTATTGATTTTTTTCTCTACAATATTGTTTAGAACCGAGTTACAATAACTTAAAAATGCAGAAAGGACACTGAAATGTATTCAATGGCTGGGCTGCAGCTTTGCCACAAGGAAGGAGACATGAATGGTCAGTGAGAATCCAGCCATCACTAAAAAAGCAGTCTCCATTTTATTGATTAAATGTTTCCAGTGGCTTTCTTATTCCATATAATTCGGCTACATTTACAGTAAATTTGTATAATTCAAAAAATTTGTGTTATTTTCCACTAACCATTTTGTAGAAATTTTACATTTACTAAGTTATACTGTTTAGCCATATTGGTTATATGAGGTCTAATAATTAAGTTAGCAAACTCATCTTAGAAAAAAGTGCTACTTATCTAATTGTTGAATATCACTAGGTCACCTTCAAAGTACTCCCCTTGGGAAGTTATGCACTGATGCCAGTGTCTAGTCCACCATCAAAGCAATTTTGAAACTCTTTTTCTGTTGTCATGAGAATGTCGGAGTTTGATTAAGAGCAACAAACAAACATTAAATTTTTTGTTAAATTTGGCAAGAGTGAAAGTGAAATCAGGGACATGTTAGTCGAAGTTTATGGGGATAATGTCATAAATAAAACAGCAGTGTACAAATGAATAAAATGTTTTTTTTTCTGAGGGGACAGAAAGCATCACTCATGAAGAAAGGTCAGGATGGCCAGTAAGGAGCAGAACTGACAAAAACATTGTAAAAATTTACCGAATCGAATATCAAAATCATCAGCTGACTGTGAGAAGCATAGTAGACCAAATAAATATCGATAGACAAACAGGAAGATCTTAACTGAAAATCTTGGCATGTGAAAGGTGTGAGCAAAAATGATCCTTAGGAGCTCTTGCATCATGACAATGTACTTGCTCATACAGCACTGTCTGTGAGGGAGTTTTTAACCAATCAACATATAACTCTATTGGAATACCCTCCCTACTCACCTGTTCTGGCCCCTAGTGACTTTTCTTCTTTGCTCAAAGATGAAGGAAATATTGAAAGAAATACATTTTGGTGACATTCAGGACATCAAGGGTAATACCATGACAGCTCTGATAGTCATTCCAGAAAGAGTTCCAAAATTGCTTTGATGGGTGGGCTAGGTGCTGGCATCAGTGCATAGCTTCCCAAGGGGAGTGTTTCGAAGGTGATCATAGTGATATTTGGCAATGAGGTATGAAGCAGTTTTTCTAGGATGAGCTCACGAACTTAATTGTCAAATCTTGTATATCATTTTCTAATCTATATCATTTTCAATTCCATATGTTGCCCTTGGATTCACCAATATTTTATTAAATACTCTTGCCAAGCATTTTTGGGGAAAGAAAGTGTGACTACCTCGTGTATTGCACTTAATGGTGGTTGATGGAGTATTTGCATTAATCTCTATGACCTCTTTAAGCACCACTGAAATACGAGTGAATCCAAGCAAAATTTCTAAGCACACTGTGATGCAAAAAATAGAAAGGGAACAGCACAGTGAATGTGAGATGTGAAATTATTTTTGGAAAAATGAAAGACATGTAGAGGCATGATAACTGACAATGCACCTGAAAGGCTGACATGCAAACCCCTGAATAGAGTGATATCAATACAACAGCAAGGCTGAGAATTGGAAAGTACAAGCACTTTAGAAGATGAGGAAGGCACATCAGACTAACAACAGGGACAATGTAAAAGTCTATATTTAAAAAAATCTTCCACAAGAAACCCCTCAATCTGTCCCTCCATTCTTCCTAGCCAGCCACCTCCCCATGGATATATATTTATCCACCAAACAATTGAATGTCCAGTTTTAAATTCAGTAAAATAAGCAAAATGAAGGATGGGGGGATGGTGAATGTGAGGTTCTACACAGGAAAGAAATATTCAGTAAAAATCTACAAACCACTGAATAATGAAAGTTCATATCCCTTTCTCCTAGTTGGTTCCTTCAATTTCGACAGTCAGTTCCCATACACTCCTGCAGCTGCTTTTGTCTGGGGTAAGGGAGCTTACCTATGAAGATCCAGGGCCTTCCTTCTTTGAGGTCCAATAGTTAATAAGTCCTACACATGGGCAAAAAGTTCTAAGCAACAATCAAGTCTCATAAGATATAAAATATAAATCCAACAGTAACTTACATGAAAATGGGACCTCACAGGAAAAAGAGAGAATCCAGGGATCATAAGAAAAATTTCAGTGACGTTATAATTGATATTCTGAAGGATATAAGGAAATGTAGTGTTATAATTTTTTTCTGCTTTAATAAGAAAAAAAATCACTTAACTCCTCAATGTCTTACTTGTAAAATGGTGTCTTATTGTGTGGTTATGAAGATTATATTAATGAATATATGCAACTTCCTTAGAACTATAATAAACATGCAATAAATGATACATATATGTTAACTGTTATATTTAAATTTAAAAATATTTATAATTACTTCATAAATTTTCAAGAATAAGGACTATATTTAAATTAATTAATGTTGAAATATAAAAATAAAATTAAGAAAACAATTCCATTAATAATAGCATTAAAATATTAAAATATTTTGGAATATATTTAATAGAAAAAGTGGAAGGCTTGTACACTCAAAACTATAAAACATTGCTAAAATAAGTTCAACTATTAAATAAACAAGAAAGCACCAATATTTAAGGTTTGGAAAGTCTAACATTTTAAAGATGGTCAGGTGTCCCAAATTGATTAACAGATACAACAAAATATCTATTAAAATCTCAGTTGTCTTTTTTGCTGTAATTGACAAACTCATCCTAAAATTTATACAGAAATTAAGGTGACGGAATAGTCAAAATAACCACAAAAATAAAAATAAATTTGGATAACTCATTTTTTTAATTTCAAAATTTATTACAAAGTTGCAATAATGAAGACAGTGTGGCTCTGACATTTTTTTAAAAAGGTAATTGAATTAGAATTGACAATACATAAATAAACACTGCATTTATGGTCAATTGTTTTTGACAAAGTTGCCAAGACAATTCAATAAGGAGAAATAATAAACTTTTTGACTAATGGAACTGGAGCAACTGAATATATGCATGCAGACTAATGCATTTGGATCCCTACCTAAAACTCTATACTATAACTAATTATGGTCATAGATCTAAACACAAGAGCCAAAACTCTTAAGAGAAAGAATTTCTACAACAATGCAAGTGCAAAGAAGAAAAGAAAAATGAGATAAATTGGAGTACATAAAAATTTTAAATGATTGTGCTTCTAAGAAAGACAAGAGAGGTAACGAGAGAATAAAGTAACAACATATAGAATTGTAGAATACATTTGCAAATTTATGTCGTATAAGCAAACGAGTTCCAGATCATATAAAGTGCAATTATTACTCAACATTAAGAAGACAACCAGAGAAAAAAAATAGACAAAAGACTTAAATAAATATTTCTGCAAAGAAGATGTTCAAATAAACAGTAAACATAACACATGAATAGATACTCAGTAATATTGGTCATTACTAAAATACAAATTAAAACCTTAAAGGGATTCTGCAATTGGACTAGAATTGACAGTACATTAATACACTCTGCATTTATGGTCAATTTTTTTGTTGTTGACACAAGTGCCAAGACAGATCACTAGTATGACTGTACAATAAAAAGTGTGCCTAGGATGTAGAGTAATTGACACACTCATTTATTGTTTTTGTTATTGTTAGATGTTGTGGGAACTACAAAAAAGAGTTTGACAGTTCTTCAAAACATAAACAGAGTTTAATAGAATTTATTTGTGAGAAACAAAAATATTTTAAAATTATAGAGTGATGATGGTTGTACAACTCTACTAGTATAAAAAGCATTGATGGATACATTTAAAACAAAATAATTTTGCTGTATGTGAATTATATCACAATAAAGCTGTTATAAAATAAATTTTAAATTAAATTAAACTTATTAGAATAAGCAATAGTGATACTATAACTTATTGTGAAAGAAAAAAATATTTTGAGAAGGAGGAATCTGGAAGAGAAGCAAGGAGTTATAGGTGATTGGTGAATTGAATGGGAAGTATCTTAGAGCTCCTAGGGAATTTGAACCTCATATCACATAGGGCCACTTATCTGATACACATTCACTGTGGATACGAAATGAGATTGATGATGAAAGAGTGAGCACAAAAGGTGAAAATGAAGGAGTGGATGAAGCCTCATAGACCCTGCAGCCCAATAAGATAAAGGAAAGCTCTTCAATGTAATTATATTTACACATCTCGTGAGTGGTACAGTCAAGAAGGAACTCAAAGATTCATGTTCTGGTTCCATGCTGGCATGCAAATGCACTGAAATGTGACTGAAATGAAATGAAACAATATTATATTTGTTCATTCATTCCATTTCCATACATATCACATACATTAATCAACAATAATATAAAAACTAATCACTTGCTCTAAATAATATGCTAAAATTAAAACATACTTGAGCAACTTTAAATGCCTTACTAAAGTGGAAAATATCACACGCAATATTAGCTACATTATTTTTGTATTTACTATCCTATTAATTTTTGTAGTATTAAGAAGTTGGTATAACATGATTTATTAGCTATAGCCTCATGCTGCTTGTTTTCCATGATTTCATTATCTTTGTTCTGAATTATGACTGTATTCATTATTTTTCCATCATTTCAATAAGCAATTAGATTTACTTCACTGCAAGTCTGCAGGGTCATTCATTCCAAGCTAGTTCTTCAAAAAATTATATATAAATTCATTAACCTACAATTATAATATTACCCTACCTTCTTCTTATATAAACCAAGATTTCAAAATAGATTGTATGATTCCTACAATATCTTTTAAAGATTACCTTAAAATAAAACTAAAAAAAGTTGTTAGCGCTTACTTAGCTTTTTATATGTCTAATTACTTATATATTTTTTCTTAAAATGTAGAAGATTAATCTGAGAAAATCAAGACTTCAGGTAGCCAGGTAAATGAGGTAAAATATAGTTTTAAACAGAATAATGTTAATATTACATATGTGATTCCTCCTCCTCCTGCTCATTCTCCTCCTTCTTATCCCCCTCCTCCTTCTTCTTATCCTTCTCTAACTGTATATTTAAACCAGATAAACAGAGGCCAGAGTTTACGTGTAAATCACTTCTAAATTTTTTTTAATCCCACACTCTTAATTTGTGCCTTAGAGTTTCCTCAGCAGAATACTTACAGACGCTTTGCATGAAACAGTTGGTCCTACTAGGATGCTGATATTGTTGTGAGTTCTTGTTAATAGTATGTTATACCTCTCTGGCTCTCTGGGATACATCCTCAAATGTGACACACTTAGAGTCATCGGAGCAGCTTTTCATTTTTTTGGCAGTTCAGTTGGTATTTACTCTTTGGATCCAGTAATTAATCCACTATTAATGAAAAAATACAGATTAACTAAGAAGAAAAAAGTGCTCTTGACATCTATTCAGGAGAATATTCTTTTACCTGGTGGATACTATTTAACACAGAAACTTACATAGTGTCTGTCATACGCCAGAAACTGTTCTAATGACTTTATAAATCTTTACACACATAATCCTCAAAATAAACCAGCAAGATAGATATTAATATTACCAAAACAATCTGGCGCATGAGGATCCTGGGCCCATAAAAGATAAATGGCTAGTAAGTGGCAGAACCATGAAGTTGTATTACCTCTAGATCAGTGCCCAGGTGACTCTGCTGGTGGATGCTGGAGTTGTCTCTCTAGAAGGGCTGTCCGACTATATACTCTGCCTCTCTTAGAAATCACTTAATGACCAGAGGAGATGAGCACCGACTCAGTACACTATCTCATGTCTTGATACTAAGCATAAATGCATCCTCTCCTAGAAGAATATTTCTCAGACAAGTGTGTCCTTATCTCCAGCTCAGGCTATCAAGGTGAGCTTTTCCAGGTCCTTTCCCAAACTCAACAGTGAATGTATGAACAAGTTGCAAAATGCCATGAAAAACATTTCTCTTGAACAGTTCAATAATAAGTCTAAAAATACTGGAGAATAAAGAAACAGACAGTGGATGCATGATATCTAACACAAAGTAAAATTAGCTCATACCACACTCATTGTGAGGCATGCATTTACATTTGCTAACATGCTCCCCTTTGGCTCTGAGATCCTCACTTGTAAAAATTGTTGATTTATGAGAATCTGTGCCCTAAGGATATAATAAAGTGACTTATGCGTAATAGTTATTGGATAAATGTTTAATGGTGGATTGCCAAATGCAAGGGAAAAAAAAAAAGAAATGAAGGAAGGTAAAAAGAAAGAAAGAAGGAGAGAAAGAGGGAGGGAGAGAGGGAGGAAATAAAGGAGAGAAGTGAGGAGGAAGGAAAGGGAAGGGAAGGGAGGGAAGTAAGTTAACAATACCTGTGGCAAAAAGGCTATGTTTCTTAACACATCCCAAATTGAAAGAGGTTATTTTCCCATTTCCTTTTAGAATTTATAAGGATTCCCTTTTATACTATTAACACTTTCAAACACACAATTCACCATATAGGTAATAACATGTTCTTGCCTTGAAGGCTCATATTCCTGTCTAGATGCAGTATTGCCAAAAGCATTTTAATCCTACTTCATGCATTTTAGTTGCACTGAATGTTCTGTCTAAATGTTTACTAAATTGGAATGTCTTTCTATTAGTCATGATGCAAACTGCTTAACAGTAATAGAATGCCAGCTACCCCCACTGTTTCACTCAGGGAAGAAGAGACGAGTACATTCTGTGAGTTCTGTTTCTTTTCCTCTTAGAAAAAATAAAAGATAAACAGCACTTTTAAAAATCTTCAGGATAATAGTAAGCAGATAAGGATTTTCACTCTTTCCCCAGTATTCACAAATGTGTACATGAGGCATTTAATTTGTGGTCTCTGTGTTTTGATTTGATTCCCTGTGTTTGCATCTCTGGCAAGCCAGGATATCATCACCCACTGAATAACCTCAGTCTAACCACAGGCCACAGACCGCCTGCAGACTCAGCAAAACGCAAAAGCCATCCAATGACTTCTGCCACAGAGGCTGGCAGCATATGTAATTCTTTTAGAAAAATAGTCAACATTTAATGCATCATTTTTCTTACTATTGTTATTCCCTGTTACTTGTGACTTCCCTATGCCAAAAATAAGTGATTGGAAAGCCGACAGTTTGGTGGTTTAGTTTATATGGCACCTATACACACACACATACACACACACACACGCGTGCGCGCGTGTGCGCGCGCACGCAAAGGTGCACATTGTACAACTCACACACACATCACACATTCTGCCACACTATTACATATGCATGGCTGAAAGATACATACTAATAACTGGGAGGTAAAGAATGCAGGCTACAGTTTCTCATCTTTAAGTAACAAAGATGTCTATTTCATTAATTAAACATTAATAAAAAATTAATTAAATAACGAATTAAACATTATTTACAGATAGTCTGAAAATTCTTGCTATTACTTTTCTTTCTTTTTATTATTTTGTTTGTTTTTTTAAAATTTTTTTAGTTTTAAAATTGTGGGGTACAGTTAAGGGTTAGGTATGCAAATATTCACTGTGTAGGTACCCTTGTTGATGAGGTGTGCTCCCCTTTCCCCAGACAGATATTGGCTACCATTAATCTCACCTCCCTTCCTCTCCCTGCCAACCCCATAGTTTTCTGGCACTGTCCATTCTTTTCTTATAGTATTACGACAGTTGTTCAAGGTCCACTTATGTGCAAGAACATGTGATACTCAAATCTTTGTTTCTGTGAGAGAAAACTCAGTATTATGAACTCTAATTCCATCCAGGTTGCTGCGAAATTCATGATTTTGTTCTTTTTTTATGGCTGTGTAATATTCCATTGTGTATATGTACCACGTTTTTTAATACAGTCCTCTTTTGATGGACAGCATGGTTGGTTCCATGATTTTGCTATTGCGAAAAATGCTGCTATAAACATATGTGTGCAGGTATCTTTTTTATAGAGTGATTTGAGTTCTTCAGGGTATATTCCCAGTAGGGGAATTGTGGGGTAATATGGAAGGTCAATTTTTAGAGCTTTTAGGAATTACCACACTGATTCCCACAGAGGCTATACTAGTTTACACTCCCTCCAACAGTGTAGAAATGTTCCCTTTTCGCCACATCCTCTCCAGCATCTGTCATTTTTTGATTTATTGATAATGGCCATTCTGACTGGAGTTAGGTGGTATCTCAGTGTAGTTTTAATTTGCATCTCCTTGATGACTAGTGAGGTTGAACATTTCTTCATGTATCTGTTGGCCACTCGTATGTCTTCTTTTGAGAAGTGTCTGTTCTTATCTTTTGCCCACTTTGTAATGGGGTTGTTTGTTTTTTCTCTTTTCAGCAAGTTTGAGTTCCTCGTAGATCCTTGATGTTAGGGTTGGAGTTGGCAAATACTTTTTCCCAGTCTGTGGGCTGTCTCCTTGCTCTCTTGATGGTTTCTTTGGCTTTGCAGAAGCTTGTCAGTTAAATGAGGTTCCACTTGTCTTTCTTATCTCTTATGGCCTGTGCATTTTGGGTTTTGCTCAGGAATTGGATGCCAGTTCCAACTTCCAGAAGGGTGTGTCCTGCATTTTCTAAAGTTCTTATGGTTTGAGGTTTTACATTTAAGTCTCTGATCCACTTAGAGTTAATTTTTGTGTATGGGGATAGATAGGCATCCTGTTTGAACTTTCTGCATGTGGTCAGTCAGTTTTCCCAGCACCATTTCCTGAATAGGTTCTCCATTCCCCAGTGGTGCATGATGGAGGCTTTGTCGAAGATGAGTTGGTTGAGAAATTGAGGTTTTGCTTCTGGAATCTCAATTCTATTCCATTGGTCTATATGCCGATTCTTGCACCAATACCACACTGTTTTGATTATTGTAGATTTATAGTAAAGTTTAAAGTCTAGTAGTGTGATACCTCATGCTTTGGTTTTTGTTTTTGTTTTTTTTACTTGAGGATTGTTCTGGCTATTCTTGGTTGTTTGTGTTTCCATATGAATTCCTGTATTGTTTTTTCTAGATCTGAGAAGAATGTTGCTGGTAATTTGATGGGTATTTCATTAAATCTGTAGATTGTCTTAGGTAAGATGACATCTTCACAATGTTGATTCTTCCAATCCATGAGCATAGGATAATTTTCCACTTGTTTGTGTCATCTTTGATTTCTTTGAGCAGTGTTTTGTAACTTTCATTGTAAAGGTCTTTTACGTCTCTGACTAGGAAGATGCCAAGGTATTTCATTTTTTTGTGACTATTGTGAATGGGATTGTGCTTTTTATTTGGGTTTTTGTTTGTTTATTATTGGAGTAAAAAATGGCGATTGTCTTTTGTACATTTATTTTATACCCTGAGACTTTGCCAAAGTTCTTTATCAGTGCAAGGAGGTTTTTGACAGATTCTCTTGGGTTTTCGAGGTATACAATCATGTCGTCTGTTAAGAGAGAATTTGACTTCCTCTTTTCCAATTTGGATACCCCTGATCACCTTTTCTTTTCTGATTGATCTAGCCAGGACTTCTAATACTATACTGAACAGGAGGGGTGAGAGGCGGCATCCTTGTCTTGTTCCAGTTTTCAGGGGAAATGGTTCCAATATTTGTCTGTTTAGAAGTATGCTGGCGGTGGGTTTTTCGTAGATGGCATTTACTATTTTGAGGTGTGTTCCACGTTTGCCTAGATGTTTAAGGGTTTTCATCAAGAAGGGGTGCTCGATTTTATCAAAAGCTTTTTCTGCATCTAATGATATAATCATGTGGTTTTTGTTTTGACGTCTGTTGATATATTTAATTACATTTATGGTCTTATGAATTTTGAACCAGTCTTGCATCCTGGGGATGAAGCCTATTTGGTCATGATGGATGATTTTGAGATGTGTTGTTGAAACGGTTTGCTAGGATCTTGTTGAGAATTTTAGCATCTATGTTCATCAAAGATATTGGTCTTTAGTTCTCTTTCTTTGTTGGCTCTTTACCTGGCTTGGGTATCAATGTGATGATGGCTTCATAAAATGATTTGGGAAGAGTTCCATCTTTCTCAATCACCTGGAATAATTTCAGTAGGATTGGTATCAGTTCCTCCTTATATGTCTTATAGAATTCTGCTGGAAAAACATTGGGTCCCGGGCTTATTTTGTAGGTGGTTTTCTTATTACATAGTCAATTTCCTTGATTGTTATTGGTCTATTTAGGGTCTTGATCTCTTCTTGTTTCAACTGAGGCAGGTTGTGTGATGTCAGAAAGTCCTCCATTTCCTATGGTTTTCCAGTTTGTTTCCATACAAGTGTGCATAGTAGTCTCTAATGATCTTTTGTATTTCTTCAGGGTCAGATGTGACTTCATCTTTTGTGTTTCTGATTGTGTTTATTTGGGTTTTTTATCTCTTTTTCTTGGTAATTCTAGCTAGGGGACCATCAATCTTGTTTATCCTTTCAAAGAACCAGCTTTTTCGTTTCATAGATTTTTTTGTATTATCTTTTTTTCTTTTATGTCCTGGATTTGGGCTTTTATTTTGGTGATCTGAATTCTTCTGCTGAAGATAGGTTTTTAGTTGTCTTGCTTTTCCAGCTTCCTTAGATGACTTTTAGGCTATTAATCTGTGATCCTTCCATTTTCTTCATGTGTGTTTGTAGAGATATGAATTCGCCTCTTATTACAGCTTTCATGGCATCCAGAGATTTTAGTAAGATGTTTCTTCATTTTCATTTGTTTCCAGGTATCTTTTAATCTCTGTTTTGATTTTATCATTGACCCAGGAATTGTTTATCATCATGCTGTTTAGTGTTCATATCTTTGTGCCCTTTAGGGGAAACTTGTTGGTATTGATGTTTATTTTTATTCCACTGTGGTCCGAGAAGGTGCAAGGCAAAATTTCAATCTTTTGAAATTTGTTTATGCTTGATATGTGGCCAAGGATGTGGTCAATCTTAGAGTATGTTCCATGTGGTGATGAGTAGAATCTATATTCTGTGGTCGTTTGCTGGAGTGTTCTGTAGGTATCAATTAAGTCCATTTGGTCAGCAGTCACACTGAGCTTCCGGATCTCATTGCTGATTTTTTGTTCTGATGATCTTTCTAGGATTGTGAGTGAGGTATTAAAGTCCCCAGCTATATAGTGTTAGAGTCAATATCCTTTTTTAGTTACCTAGAAGCTGTTTTATGAAAGTTGGCACTCCTCTGTTGGGTGCATATATGTTGAGGATGAATATTTCTTGTTGATGGAGTGAACCTTTTATCATTATGTAGTGGCCTTCTGTATCTTTATAATGTTTTGATGGTTACAGGGTATTTTGTCTGAGATTAAGATCACGACTTCTCCTTTCTTTTGTGTTTCATTCGTCTGAAATTTTGCTTCCCATTCTCTTACTTTGAGTCTGTGAGTGTCCTTTCTATTGAGATGGATCTCTTGGAGGCAATATATTGTTACCTGGTGATATTTTATCCATTTTGCCATTCTATGTCTTTTCGGTGGTGCATTTAGTCCATTCACATTTGACTTGGTGTGCCATGGCAGCTTGGGGTGGAGGAGGGAGCTGGGAATTCTCCAGGGCCGGAGCCGAGAGCTGCAACAACAGCAACTGTTCAGCACCTGGTAACCACCACAGCAGCAATCCCCTGCAGAGGCCGTAGTGCGATGGAGGCAGTTTGCTACGTGGGACTGGCTATAGCAGCCATCCCCTGTGTAGGTGGCTGCCCGCAGGGGCACGTGGAACTCCCCTCAGGAGCCCTTTGTGGAGATCTTCACATTTTGACTTGTTCTGTCACCATCTTGTCTAGCATCGTCTCTTTTTATCATTTGTATCTTCCCTTAGTGCTCAGTTGGCATCCCTGTACCTCTTTTAGCTCCATATTTGTTGGCTGATATGGTTTGTATTGTTGTCCCCCCAAATGTGTGTGCCTCCAATTTTCATGTAGAATGTGATCCCAAATGTTGGAGGTGGGACCTAGTGGGAGGTGATTGAGTCATAGGGACAGATTCCTCATGAATGTCTTGACACCATTCTCTCATTAGTGAGTAAGTTCTAGCTCTGTTAGTTCACAAGAGTTGGTTGTTTAAGGGCCTGGCACTTACTTCTCTCTCTCTCTCTCTCTCTCTTGCTTCCACTCTTGTCATGTGACTCACCAGCTCCACAGGGAGTAAAAGCTTCCTAAGGCCTCAGCAGAAGTCCAGAAGATGCTGGCACCATGTAGAACCACAAGCCAAAATAAACCTCTTTTCTTTATTAATTATCTAGCCACAAGTATTTCTTTACATTGTAGCAATGCAAAACAGACTGATATACTTGCTACTACCAAGTTGCTTGGAGAAGAAAAAAATATATAGAATAGAGTTGTAGTTTTATAAAGTTGATTTTCCACAAGTAGATATCCTGCAATAAACTGAAATTTCCTTGAGGTCTTCAACTGTGCTTTATAGATCAAACAAGGCATCAATACAATATTTTGACCAGAATTATGTACAAAATGGTGAAGTATGTATATATAGATAGTGCTATGTTATAATTAGTCTATCAAGGATCTCTGAAATCATGGTATTGACACTTTTTGTCCAATAGGTTTTCATATGCATCAAAGCATGTTTAGTATACCAAAAAGAGAAAGCATTCAAAATCATCGAGTTTCCTTAAAGACTAGAGACAAATTTCATAAAATTCTCCTCCATTCCCTCCTCCCTTCTTGCATTCCTTTCTTGCTAAATGTCCTTTTGCATGGGACATCAATAAATGAGAGTGTAATAATGAGTTAAATAGGTGGAACTTGGCCTCCACGTAGTTTTCTGTCTAATGGGAGTGATTTACTGAGAAGTAAATACATAATGGTGCCATCAAACTAATTATCTTGTATACAAAGCTAGATGATAAAGAACACGCATGATAAAGCTAAGGAAAAGTTCTTCTGACTGTCTTCACACTACTCTAGTGGAATAAACACCTGAGTGCCTAAATAGTCAGAAAATAACTTCACAGATATCATTGACCCCACAGAGCTGGGAATCATAAACTAGCTTCATCATCCATTAGCGTAGGCCAAGTTCATTTCGCTTCTGTCATGTATGAACCTAAAAAATCTAAGTGCTTTACTAAAAAGTCAGCATCTGATCAGAAAAGTAAAGAAAAGAAGATGGAGAAGGTGGTATTATCATTTAATAGCTTGGACCTTTCTTGACCTACAGAATTCTATGGAGTCCCAGGATAATGGCTCTCTGTGGCCTGTAAGAGGAAGAATTTCCTTAAAAACCTCTGGTCAAGAAGCATGAAAAGAAGACTTACAAGCAGCCAACAGACATATGAAAAAATGCTCAGCCTAACTAATTATCTTGTATACAAAGCTAGATGATAAAGAACACGCATGATAAAGCTAAGGAAAAGTTCTTCTGACTGTCTTCACACTACTCTAGTGGAATA
>CAUYQG010269285.1:0-11207 GCA_963574415.1 Tarsius wallacei
TGACACTGAAAGATAACCAGGAGAAAGTCACAAGCCAGGAAGCAAGTAGGGGCGCAGGAATGCCAATTACCTGCCTGGCAGGTCTGTGGAGTTAAGCTTTTGTTGTTAAGCTTTTTTGTTACAGTGTCTCCAGACCGTGGATGAGAGTCCAGCCGCTTCTTCTTTGGCCACAGAGCCCTTGCTCCAGATGCAGAAGAGATGCAGGAAGATGCTTTCTCACGTTTCTCTGACCATGTTCATGTCAACTGAGGATGGCTCAGAGGCCACAGTATTATATATACATATTTTTAAACAAAAAAGTATAAAAATTATTTACCTCTTTACATCCATGCTATGAATGTTTCCACCATTACCTGTCTTTCTGTTCTCAGCAAAAGCCTCAAGAAAAGAAAGGCACAGTGTTGGAAGAAGAAATGAACACAAATGATCTCCCCAATGCTTCATTCTAAACCTTTCCTTGAAAGCCCTACCCTTTCCTTGAAAGGGACCTACCAGCTCCAAGTACAAAGCAGCCTCCCAACTGCATCCCACTGAGGTGCAGGAAGCCTTCCTGGTGCCCAGGCTCACTGGCCAAACAGCTGTCACTAAAAATGGCAGTGATGGCCTTGGGCAGCAGAGATTGTTTGTAGGCAAATGAAAAGCAATGCTTAAAGCCCAATGAAGAAAAAACAAACAAAGTAGTGAGTCAAAGGAAGCTGCCTAAGGGTGTGGAAAAAAAGACCCAGGCCTGAACAGAGCAACCTTAAACACCGTGCTTCTCAGGCTCTGCCTCTGTGCCTCCCAGGATATCGCCCTTCCTGCAGGAAGCAAGAGACCATGCTGATATGACAGGAGGTTTTTGATACCACTCCCTGTGAAGACAGCACAACTATCAGCAGCATGCCAGGCAGCATGAGGGGAGCTCTGAGCAGACTCGCTAAGGCCTCATTCACAGACCCTCCTCAGTGGGCCCTCCCCTGCAGGGCACTTGAGTTACTACAGAAGAGAGAAGAGGCAAAGCATGAAGAGCCAGGCCCCTGAGGAGGAGCCCACCAGATCCTATGCTTCCTTGTCTAGCCCATCACCAGCGATGGCAGAGACCGCAGATCCCTTGTCCAGGGATGAATCTTGGCAGACAATGGCTGAGATGCCAAAGGTCCAGAAGAAGCTGAAAAAGTTTCATATTTCCAATGTTCCTTAGAGATCGTCTGGTGCAATCTCTTCATTCTATAGGTGTCTATGGAAAAAAGCAAATGAACAAAGGAACAAAACACTCTCAGGTTAGTCTATGGGAAAGGAGATTCAGTAGGCAAGGCAGAAATACTTGACCACCTTCCAGTCACAGGTTTTAGAAAAGACACACGTAACTAATACAAAATAACGCAGCCATAAGGAGTGTCTAATCGAATCACTTAGCCAAACCTAAACTTTCATGAAGCTACTCTGCCATTCTTTTTAAATCACTCTATGATTTATCAATTCTCAAAAACATATCTCAAGAGTCAGAGAGAGACAAGAGTTAAACACTTAAGTATTCTGGCATTCTTTTAAGGACAAACTATGAACAAGAATTAAAGTCATCTTGTATTATTAGAACAAGTCACAGGAAATGGGTCATCTCTCTAGGACAAGAGGAAAATTGCATTTGCCATCTGCAGAAAGACGTATACTAGAATGAAGGAGCTCTGCAAAGCGTAGGTCCTAAAATATCAATTCACATGGCAAGAAAATATCACTGCATCTTTACCCTTAAAAGACAAACAGGCCGAGCACGGCGGCTCAGCCAGCAATCCCAACCCTTTGGAAGGCCAAGGCGAGAGGACTGCCTGAGCCCGAGGGTTCGAGACCAGCCTGGGCAACTTGGTGAGACCTCATCTCTACAATAAATCAAAAAATAAGCCAGGTGTGGTAGCGCACGCCTGCAGTTCCAGCAATTTGGAAGGTTGAGGTGGAAGGATCGCCGGAGCCCAGCAGGTCAAAGCTGCGTGGCGGAGAGCATGCCACTGCACTCCAGCCTGGGCGACAACTCAAAAAAAAAAAAGACAAACAAACCCACCCAAAAAACCTAGTCCGGCGGATTGGGTATAACAAAGCAAAGGCCACTGTCGTCCTCCTTCACTATCTCTAAGGAAACACAATTAGAAAGAGATGTTGTTAAGGCTCTCAAGGCACTAAGGCGAGGACAGTTGAATCATTAAATGTGGAAGCTGTTACTCAACACATGCCTACAGCACCTTCTCCTCCCAGCACACGTACTGCATCCTATTTTGAAACCCAGTGGCCCGTGATAGATTATCCAGCACTGGCTCACTAACTCTCTGCTGGTAATCATGAACCAATCTCAAGTCCCTGCCCTCTGGGATAAGGGAGAAGAATTTTACATTTTGTTCAGTAACAACGCATTTTGCTTTACAAACCAGAGTAAACGTTGCAAAAGAAAGTTAATCATCTCCTAAAACGCACATTCACAAATCCCTTCCTTTTAATGTCTTTTTTTTTTGAGTTGGAGTCTCACTCTATTGCCCAGGCTGGAGTGCAGTGGCATGCTTATGCCCACCGCAGCCTCGACCTGCTGGGCTTGGGTGATCCTTCCGCCTCAGCCTTTCAAGTAGCTGGAGCTACAGGGATGCGCCACCATGCCCAGCTAATTTTTGATTTATTGTAGAGACAAGGTCTCACCAAGTTGCCCAGGCTGGTCTCGAAACCCTGGGCTCAGGCAATCCTCTCGCCTCTGCCTCCCAAAGTGCTGGGATTACAGGTGCGAGCCTCTAAGCCCAGTACTTTTAATGTCTTAAAGCGCCCAACTTCCCCTCTCACCAGCTCACAGCCACATGATGTCTGACAGAAGCACCAACTTGGAAGTTCTCTAAATCGTAAGGAAACACGCAAGCCAGAGAATGTGAGGAGCCCCACTTAGCAATAGCTTAAGGAAGATGTGGTGAGAGAGTTAAATGGGCAGGTGGTACTCACACGGAGAGATTTGAGGGAGAGGTTGGAAGACTGAGAAATGGGTGAGGGAATCACAAAGCACTTCTTTTTAGAAACAATACACAGATGTGTTAACCAGAAAATAAATGGTGGTAAGAAACGCTACCAATCCCCAAGTTGTCCCTACAGCAAAAGGAAATATAGAAAAGAAACAAAGTGATGAAAAAAATGTTTAACATATAAAAACAAACAAAAGAAATTAGCTTTTGTTAGCAAGTGCCACTGACCAAAAAAAGGGAAAAATGTCAAATTATTGAAAAAGGCAGTTAATTCATGATTTCAGTTCTCCTAAGGAAAAAAACACAAGGCCACCTCCCAGAAATATACATGACTATGTTTCTAAACATCACTATTCACTTCCTGCAACAGAGCCAAGGAGCTGGCTCTATCTCTTTTTCTTCAATTTGTGGATCAACAATTACTGTTCCCTTCTGTGAGGTTTCAGGAATATAATAGCATTAGGAACATTTTAGTTTCCAAGCACACCACAATCCATTACACACTTCCCTGAAACAACTACTTTGTTTCAAAAGCAGTCAAATTGCTCACAAGCCAAGATTAATCCTGTAATAAAGGTGCATGAATTTTCGAAGGACTTGTGTGTATAACAAATTTCCACTGGAACAGCTGGATCAACTGCTATTGGCTTTTAACCTGAAACAATATGAGGATGTTCAACTGAAACACTGTCCCGAGAGAACACATGAGGCAGGCAAGGAAGCAAAAACCATTCCCGTCTTTAAAACAGAAGGCCTTTCACTGTGCCCCATGTGGCCCAAGAAAAAGCAGAGAAGCAGAAAACAGAGAAAATACGGTTAACGCCCAGTAGAAGAAAGCAATACACTTAAATTCACTTCCTCTCCTTACTCTACTTTCCTTTGGAAATCCAGCTCCCACCCTCCTACCCCCATCCTCCTACCAACCCTTCTACCCCATCCTCTTACCAACATCCCTAGTTGGTGATAACAGAATCATTGGAAATTGAGCTAGGCATTGTGCAATGTTGAGATCAAAGAAGCAAGAGCCAGGATCTCTGTCTTCACGGAGCTTCTAATCTAGTGAGAAACATAGGGTAGGTAGTCAGAAGGAGTTTCTCACAGGTAAAGGCTAAAAAGGCTTCAAAGAAAGAGTTCAAATTCTCAGGATCATCTGCTTTCTCCAGTTGTGTAATTCCCGGAAAGACCCTAAAATGATCTTCAGATTATTCTGCCTTTTTCTTTGTATGAAGAACCAACAGAAAAGCCAACGCCAGGAAGGATAAAAGTCAGAAGGACACGTATGAGGGTATTAGCTACAGAACAAAAACTATGAAAAGTGCTCAGTCCTAGTCCAGGTGTGGTGGCTCACGCCTATAAACCCAGCACTTTGGGAGGCTGAGATGAGAGGATTGCCTGAGACCATGGGTTCAAGACCAGCGTGGGCAACTTGATGAGACCTCATCTCTACAATAAATCAAATATTAGCTGAGTGTGATGGCACACGCCTATAGTTCCAACTACTCGGAAGGCTGAAGCAGAAGTATCACCTGAGCCCAGCTGGTTGAGGCTGTGGTGGCTGGGAGCGTGCCACTGCCCTCCAGCCTGGGCAAAAGAGTGAGACTCCAACTCAAAAAAAAAAAAAAAGTGCTCAGTCTTTCCTATTGGCAAATAAGAAGGGTCTCACATAGCACATTATTTTGCACATAGTAGGTGATCATATGTGCTCATGTGATCAGCATGCTGTATATCAACTTCCTTCTTAAGGCAGGCCTGCTTAAAAAAACAGTTTTTGAAGGAAATGTTTATTTCCCAGTAACTGACAAGTGTTTGTTAAATAAATGGATTTGTGATAACCTCATAATTTTATTTTTAAGTAATATTAATTTTGTTCTCTAAATTCAACCATGAAGGCTTTTACCAAAATATTCTACACTGATTTCAGAAATTATAGCCAGGTATAAAGGTTAACCACAGGGCTACATAGTGAATTCAGTTTAGGGGGTCTCTCAAGCATTGCAATATGGATGTTGATTTTTGTTTGTAAAGCCCAGATTCATGACCACCTAGAATTTATTAATTCATTTCATCATACATTAGGTCCTTTTTTCCTTTTTACTATGTGTCAGATGAGAAATCAGATATATCTTTACACATCAGTAATGTAACAAATCAAAGGTAACTGTCAAACAACTTCCTATAATTTTATTAGTAACAGCTGTTCACACAAAATACTGTTTGGGTCTGAGAATAGCTCTTTACTGTTATTCCTTTCCGCAGATGAAAATGTTCACTGTTTACTGTAGTCAGTTACTGCCACAAATTTAATTACCAACAATCACACATTTTACCTTCTTTTGCTATTTCACACTTCCCTAGGACTAATTCTGCATAGATCTTAACATTACATAAAGCCATTATAAAAGCTCCCCTTTGGAAAATGTTACTGCTTCCCCACACCTTCAACCAGGAAATCCAACTTTAAATTTGTTGCCACAAATACTTGTATTTCTCTCAACCCAATATACACAGCCTAGAGGAACAGAATCCCTTCATCTTCTTAGGGAGAAAGCAATCCTAACCTTCTTATAAAATGGCTTCTCTCTCTTCCAAGATGTACCCTTTGAGCTCCCTATTTTAAACCTCTACAGTATCCAATCAACATCTTCACTAATAGCAACCAAACTAATACCTCCCCTTAAAGAAAAATTAATATGAATGCTGGAATCAAAATCATCCTTGGAAAATCCTGTTAATTTCTTTTCATGTGTAAGTTTGCCTGGACCATGAAGAAAAATCTGTTCCTTTTTTCTGCTAAGTTTAGCATAGCACGAAGCCTCACAACTGCAAAAGCTGTTTCAGGTTCTTAAAAATTCATCCGTAATAAAAATCATAACTATATTTAATAGGCACTTCTAAGCATTGAACATAAGTCATCTCTTGTAAAGTGAAGCAGCAGCAGAGGTTTGTTTTTTTTTTTTTAATGAAAAAGAGCCTATCAAATTTATATGTAACAAACAAAATGGCTTCTAAATTATTCTTCTGGTTCTTCTTTCTAAACTTACCTTAAAATATCTGAATAGATGAAGAATCATTTCACAGTTCAGCAGGGTTTTAATTTGTGTCAAAGTTCCCATATGAAGAAATAACATATAAGTACAGGATGGACAGTTATATGTCAGATGCATGGCTCAATGCAAAAAGCTTACTCCAAAGGTTCTGTCATATTGTCAGAGCTACAGTTTTAATTTTTATTAGGGATGTTCCCATTTTGCTCTTCAGTTATAAACTGTAAGTAATTTGTTTCAAAAAAAAAAAGAGAAAATACATCCAAATAAATCCTGTCATTTAGAAACATATTCAACACTTGGAAGCTAAAAGTGTAGCCAAAAATAAACACCGCTGGTCCTTAAAGCAGCCTCATAAACACCACATTTTGGTATTTCCAGAGAGATGCTGTTATTAGGGCTGCTGAGAGCAATGACTGTCACTGTAGATGGCCACCAGGATAATTCAGGCAATCAACCTACCCCACTCTTCATCCATAAACACACCCAGTCCAATGAACTCTTTCTACTGAGGGGTAGTGGAAAGGGTGCTCTTTATCCAGGTGTGCAGGAACAAAATCTCCATACAGTCGAAATTGGCCAGAGCATTCTCAGCCTTCCAAGTCTCTTCTTGCTCCAACTACTAGTACAATTTTCAGTACAAACATATGTCCCTCATAATAAACATGCTCTATCTGCAATTCCTGAAATTCTGTATTTAATCATGATGGTTTTCCTGTGTAACTGCCTAGGTACAACACAAACACCTGTTTGGTTATCACCTGTGCTCTACAAAATATTAAAAACTCATCCTCATCAGTGTATCAGTGATAAGGTTAAACCATACACAATCAAAAGTAACCAAGATATAGGATGGTTTCTTTTTCTTTTCATTAAACTTTCATACTGTAAAGTATGACTGTCATCATTCCCAATGCACCCAGAACAGGACGATAATCTGCTGGTTCAGTATGTGATATATCTAACATTAACATTTCCTACCCTGGAATGCATTTATAATTAATTGGCTGAAAGATTTATAATTTTTTTAAAGAAAATCATGATTATGTCTTCCACAAATAAGAACATTATATAACTCCATGTTTCTATAATTTATTCATTATTTCTGGTTCTAATTTCTAGCAGGAGGATCATAAATAAATTCATCCACTAAGCAAATATTTATTGAGAGAATTCTATAAGTTAGATATTGTGCTTGAAGCTGGGATTTAATATTGAACAGGATAGACACAATCCCTACCCTCATAAGCTTGCAGTGTAGAATCAGAAGAAAATTTACAATCAAATATAAAATTCGGTCTAAAAGTCTATGAGCAAATTATTCTTCCTCTTAAGATTGGCCTAAACATTGCCTGTTTTCAATAGGTAGAATCCAACCAATAAAAAGGTTTTGTTAAGTCTTCATATTAAGATCTAAAGAGTAAAGATTTCAAAAACATGTAAAATTAGAACAGTGTAACTAGAAAAAATGTATCTTCTAGAAACTGAAAAAAATTTCAGAACGAATATCTATGTCTTGGAGCAGACATTCAGGATCACTTGTTTTACACAGAAAGACAAAATAGCACTAAATGATGTGTATGTACCACCAATAGAAATATTTAGTGAATATTCATAAGTATTAATCAATTAAAGGAAATATAATGTACTTTGCACCTAGAAAGTGTATCAAAAACATCAAGTAAGTTAAACGAATGTAGGTCTTATATATCTAGAATACAAAGAGTAAGACTTGAGTGCCAAAGAAAATAAACACTAATATAAATGAATTCAGAGAATAAGTTAAAGGGTAAGAATTCAGAAATGTATGTATATATGTATATACATACAGACACACACACACACACACACATATATTTTGAGTCAGTCTCACTCTGTTGCCCAGGCTGGAGTGGAATGGCACGGTCACAGCCACTGCAGCCTCAACCTGCTGGGCTCAGATGATCGTTAGCCCTTCAAGTAGCTGGAACCACAGGTACATGTCACCATGCCTGGCTAATTTTTTGATTTATTGTAGAGACGAGGTCTCATCAAGTTGCCCAGGCTGGTCTTTGAACCCCTGGACTCAGGCAGTCCTCTTGTCTCTGCCTCCCAAAGTGCTGGGATTACAGGCGTGAGTCACTGTGCCTGGCTAGAAACTGATATATTCTTAGGGTGGTAGACTTCAGGGTTCATTTTATAAAAATTAAAATCAAAATACATAAGTACTATGGAAAGAATGTGGAAGACACTAGCATAACTGCTGTATATAAATCAAAATGGCCCAAATTTGCTGCCATACTTTCATTTAGTCAAGTAATCACCATTTTCCTTTTCTAAGTTCTCCATATTATTAATACATAAAAGTAAATAATTAAGTGAGCAAAATCAAGGGTTCACACTTTTATCCCTGCCAAACAAATCCTTTTTCATTAAAATGTCATGCCTCAAACTAAAATTCACTTTGAAAACAATTTCATATTAAATTTTACTTCAATATAAGAGTGATTCCTCCATACAAATACACCGGTTAAAAAAATTAATAGATCTTTGCCAGGTGTGGTGGCTCAAGCCTGTAATCCTAGCACTTTGGGAGGCCGAGGTGAGAGGATTGCCTGAGCCCAGGGGTTCGAGACCAGCCTGGACAACTTGGTGACACCTCGTCTCTACAATAAATCAAAAAATTAGCTGGGCATGGTAGCATGTGCCTGTAGTTCCAGCTACTTGGAAGGTTGAGGCAGAAGAATTGCCTGAGGCCAGCAGTTCGAGGCTACCGCGGCCTTGAGCATGCCACTGCACTCCAGCCTGGGCAACAGAGTGAGACTCCAACTCAAAAATATACATATATTAATAAATCTTTAAAGGACGTGAAAGGATACATCCGCCTCGGTAGTTTTTGTTTAAATGAAGGAAGGAACCAGAAAATTCACCCCATAGTACTCATCAAAGTTGGCAAATCAGGAACTCAAGTGAAACCCCCTCCTGCTACCTGCCCTTATTCAAATCCACCCTCCAAGATTCAAAGACTCATGAAATCATACACATATATCTCTACACTTAGTATATACTACTATATAAATAGTGTAGGTATTGCAGTAGTTCTATTACAAAAGCAACATACATATAGAACATGAAGCAGTAGCAACCCTTCCATGATGTTCAGGGATATTTCTGGCAGAAAGCTGTATCATTTTAAAATATTGCTCATACATGTAGGTGCTACATTAATGTCACATTTTTCTAACACTTCTAATAGGCCATATTTGGGGACAGGCTGGGGCTATATTAAACTCTACTCAAATATCTAATGAGGGGGAAAAAGTTCTCTACACTACCATCATTTTAGCAGTAAAACTGGTTTACTTTACTTTTTATTCTAAAAAAATTATCTCCAAGTTCATTTTTAAAAGCACAGTATGTTATTCAAATACACCGTATGTAATTAAGCATCCACATAAGAGCATTTCCCTCTTAGTCAAACAGGCCTTCAAACAAAACCCGTGGGCTTTAACCCATAGCTGCTGGGAAACCCAGGGCTGTCACATTTCAGGCAATTAGGGTTGTCTGGAGAGACCTAAAACGCCCTGTTCACAGCTAAACAAAAACAAAGACCATACACAGGGCAAAATAAGAAGAAAAATACAGTTCTTAAAACAAGTCTTTCTAAAACACACGCTCTTCCCCTTAATCATGCACTTGAACACTCTATATATTCTCTTGCCCCTCGAATTTGTTCTCAATCTTGAGAATTCAGAAGACACTCAACTGTATTGTCAGCCATTAGAAGTAGCTCAAAATGAGAATTTTTAAAAAAAGACCTTTACTTTCCAACTGCAGTTTTCCCCTCCCCTGGCTTCATTCCCTCAATCCCACCTCTGTCATTCAGTGCTTTGCTTTCTCGTCTTTACAAACATGTGCACATTTATCTAATAGGGTTTCGAAATGAAGACACAAAGCATGGCGTGTGAATTAACCATTTGTAACTATGTGTGATCCTTATATTTTCTTCCTGCTTGGAAATGATTCAGTACATAAGCAGTTCAGTCCCAAAGGCAATTGGTTCTTTGAGCCAGCAAATGGAATGCTCAAGAAAGAAAATGCATGCTTCTCAGACCCGAACTGACAGTACCATATTCTTTTCTTACAGAAATGCTTGAGAAACGTATTTATTATACTAGCAAATATCTAGAGCACAAGTGCAGACATTTTTCAGGCCTGTTACTGCAAAGCTGTTTTGCTCTTCCTTCCACAATAGCCCAGAGTTATGTCACGCTGGCTCGTGTGTGGACCCCAATCGCTTGATTCCGAACGTTCTCTCAGAGATAATAATCAATAGAATTCCTATTTTAGAAATGGCATTTTCTCGCTAACTTCGTGCTACAGCAGAATGCTGGGTTTTTTTCCGAGATTACAGGGTAATTTTTGCTGTAGGCTTCCCGTTTTCCTTCTAGCCCAGATTCCAAAGATACTAAAATGCTGTCTGTCTGAAACAAAAGGTTTCTATTTGCCTCCATGAGAGTAATTTAGAGACTGCACTGGCTTTCAGTAGTAACTATTGTGGATTCAGGCCTACATCTGGGTTGCCTCATTAAACAAAAGATACCGGTCGCTGTCAACAGCCACACGGAACAGGCTCTCCCATCCCTCATCTTTAGCCGGAAGGAATGGTGCCGACGAGAAACACGCCTGCCACCATCCACTGGCCGAGAAACTCTTCCGAGCTCCCTCCTTTCGATGGTCCGATGGCTGGAGAACAGCACTTGTGTGGCACATTTGGGCTAGCCCTCCCGCCCCGCCCCCAACACGCAGGCCCTTTCTTTGGCGAGCCAACCACTCGGCTTCCTCATCACCACTCCTTGGAGAATCCGGTCGCACGTCTGCCCACCCTGCCACCATTTCCCCCCTGACCCCACCGAGAATGGATGCACACAGCCGCCGCACGCCATCCCCCAACGTGCCCTGGCTCCGCGGCCACCCTCGGGGTCACACACACACAGCTCTCGGCCACACCACCCCACGGGGCGCGGCGGCCACCGCACTGAAGTTCAACCCCTCTGCCCACCCTTCCACCCCCGCGCCTCTGGCCCGAAGTGATCTGCCATTTGGCGGACGCACAGCAGATAATGCCCAGCGCTCGGGGACACGAAAAGGCACGAGCCGGGCACCGGGCAGGGCGGCCCCGACCCTTCTGCCTGCGGCTGCGTGTGCGTGTGTGTGT
>CAUYQG010269295.1:0-22454 GCA_963574415.1 Tarsius wallacei
ATAAATCAAAAAATTAGCCGGGCGTGGTAGCACGCGCCTGTAGTTCCAGCTACTTGGAAGGCTGAGGCGGAAGGGTCACCGGAGCCCAGCAGGTCGAGGCTGCGGTGGCCGGGAGCGGCCACTGCACTCCAGTCTGGGCGATAGAGTTAGACTCCAACTCAAAAAAAAAAAAAAAAAAAAAAGAGGCATTACTGAGTATATTCATGTTATGAGATAACTTCCATTTTGACTGAATATTGATGTTAATTGAATCCTCCACTTACAATTTTAAATATCTGATAATTAGAAATATGTTCTACACACTGACTTCTGAATTTATATTCTTCAAACCATGTTTCTCATACCCTACCCACATATTTCTGGTGCTAAATGCTGTAAGACACATTCATATCATGCATGGTAAGACCTCTGGGGCCTACACATCTGGGTGAATTAGCCCAATGGGCATTTGCAATATTCCAACTATCCCTGGACAGCTAGTAACTTAACTAACAGAGAAGAGATTAAAGCCATGTAAATATACACCACTAAATCCAAGTTTATTGTGTCCACAATTCAGTTTCTCCTTGGCCTGTGCTGAAGCATGCCCCCATCACTCCAGGACCATCTAACCCCCCAAAAAAGAAGTTGGGAGTTAAGAAAAGCAACAGTGGGTAGAGATATCAGTATTGATTAATTGCAGATAAAAATATGCTACTTTAGAAAAGTGTATGACCCTGTGAACATATTGCTAGAACTTTTCCTATTAACTTAGACCTACTGTGAGCTTCATTAACATAAAGGTAAAGTCCTGATGTCAAAATATCTATTTAATTCTGTGAGTGACCTGAATGTTAGTGAAGTTGTCTATCAATAGCAACTAAAAGCTATTGTAGTTGATCACCTTATTCAAATAATACAAGATTATTACCAAGCCAAAAGAAATACTTAAAAAGCCAAAACTTTAGATTATTTAATCTGAGACCATATAACCAACATTTCAGTTAGATATTTTGGTGTTAACTTTGGTCTCTAAGCTAGGTTTAGAAGATGCTCGTTTATCTTTCATTTGTTCACTATTCGACATATCGAGTTCACATTTTATTTATTTATTCACGTGTTTATTGAGCCCCTACTGTATGGCCAACATTGTTTTAGAAGGTGATCGTTTTACCTCCGTGAACAAAAGTGACAAATTTCTAAGTCCTCTGCATCTTGCATTATATAAAGATATTCTAGTTGTATGACATGAGAATTTCAAAAATAGAAAGCTTTTGAACATAACATCATTTGTTTAATCAAATATTAGATGCAAGAAATCTTGAAACAGCGCTTATGTTTGGCAAAACCTATGTAAAAATAAGTATGGTTATTATGTCTTTCCTGATCAGTGTAAAAAGTAAAATGTGTTATGCTATTTTTTCAAGGATAATAAAAGATTTTCAAGGGTAATTTTGACAATATGCAACTTTCCAATTCTTGTCTTAGTCACTGACTTAAGTGCTTAACACTTTAGGGAAGATTACATTCTCCTATAACTTTGGTATTAGAAATAAGGAATTAAGTTTACAAGCTTTTCAAAATAAAGTTACTTAGGTATTTGACAAATAGCTCATTGTACTTAAGGATCAATATGCTATTTTACAAAGAGCACTAAAAGTGTAGGACACAAGACCAAGGTTTAAATTCTAGCACTGACACAGAGTGACCATTCACAAGATGATGACTTCTATTTTTCTGAACCATGTTAATTTAGATTACCCATTTTAGTAAGTGTTTAAGCTCAATTGACTATACTTGAAAATCTTCAATAAAATCTCTTAAAATTCTATTGCATAGTTTGCACATCACCAAAGTAGCTTTGATAGTAACAATTCACAATTGCTGTGAATACGTTACAAATTTTACATTTAAACTGACCTTCATTTTTAGTGTTCTCCAAAATAAAATTTATGCAATCACTCTGTAATAAATACCTTATGTTATTATTCATATCCAATATTCTAAGAATGTTAATAGCTACAATTCAGTCATCCTTTGAGTAGCTGGAAATTAGATTCATTTTATCCTTAATATTTATAACAAGTGGAGTTTCAACCACTGGAGTTTTGAAAACTAAGTTTAAAGGGCAATTTTCAAAATTCTAAATTTTTAGAATTCCTGACAAACATCATTATTTGTATAATATTGAACATTGGCAGGAAGAGTCCTAGGAAACCCTTTATGAAATATAAGTCCAGGTGTATACGCTTATAGATTCAATATTTCACCCAGGATTGTTAAGGGTCTTTCATTTGTTATTAATGAAATCATAATACCTTTCTGTTCTGTTTCTTCATCTAGTGGAAGACTAAAATTGCACCTACCTCCAAGAAATTGGCATTGATAAGTGAGAAAATAATCCAAGCCTCCCATGGCAAACATTATACTCTGGAAATAAATTAAGCACATTTGGAAGCAACATTAAAAGTCTTTTAGGCCACTGGGGTAAAGCTGAAATCATTTGTTAGTAAACAATACTCTAACACTGAAGATGAATGTACTTTTAGAACACAATTTACTCCCAAAGAGAAACTGAAACCTTGGAAGATTCCCACTGAATATTCAAAATATAATGAGATTTAAATCACATTTGGAACAGATCTTTCTTGTCACTTTCTGGTCCCATATTGATACGCTGTTTTTTGTGCATCAACTCTGCTTAGATTATCTTCAGAAGTCAGGAAATTAATTTCTATTCTCATGCCCTTTAATACCCAACACCAGAAGCTGTATGAACTCTTACCGTTTTCTGTTGCTATTGGTTTTGTGGTCATTATAAATTCAGGTAATCTAAGTGATTTTTGGATTCTTTATCAAAAAAGATTTAGGTTGTTTCCACAGCTATTATTTCAGGCTCCCCACTTGAAGCCAGAGGATGCCCACTTAATTTGTCACTATTTTAAAAATGATAACTAGACAGGCAATGTAGTCATATCACTTAAATTACTTTTAGTACATTGACAAATGGACTAGTAAAGACACAGGGAAGATGTCTAGACAGTTTCCTGTTGCTGCTTTGACCTGTAGCAGCAAAAATCCTGGGTTACTATGAAACCTACCAGGAAGCAAAAGGAGTGGAGAGTTCAAGTAGATTCAGAATACTGATACCTGGACACTGCTTCCAGTTTACCCTCGGGTCTTCCTCCATTTTTAAAATTTGGTCACAATAGCAAAGATAAAATAGATAAAAGGACAAAAAAAATCCCAGCAAATGTGTTACAACTGTGAATGAGATGAGTAATGACCCAGGAACAACCATCTTTTTTTTTCTTTTAGTAAGAGGTAGTCGAGTTATTTGGTAGAGTTAATATGGAATGTCACTTTTTATAAGCACACCTTATCAAGCATATATTATTCTGTATGTTTTTGACATTGTTCTAGCTAGAAAAATAATGATAATTAGCAAAAGAAAATTATCACCTGCCTTGTAGTACCCAATACTGTTGTTGTCTTCTGCCTGTCACTGGACTTTTAACTGAAAACATTTTCATGGCCCATGAGTGACACTTTTTAAATTAACAACACCTTCACGTTATTCAGAAAAGTGCAGGAAGAGAAACACACCAGCATGCTTCTCTCTGGGAAGTTGGATCATGTTGTCATTCAAAAAAGAGAACTGTGGAGCTTGCATACCCTGCGAGTCCCAAGAAATATGCCATTTCTCACTTTCTAGGCCTTTGCTACTATAACTCACAGCTTAACGCAAGACACTCGCAAGCTTCTGCACATGAAATTTGGCATAGTTTCCTAAAATATTGGGTTTGTCTATTTTGTGCTGTCAACCTGCTGCAGACCAAAATTCCTCTCAGAGCGCAAAATATAGAGTATCAATATATTTTTTCCTTTAACTTTCATGACTTTCGCCTCTGACAGAGGCTTAATTTATTATAACTACTACAAGGAGCTACATTTTAGCATCAAATACTGTAAGTCAACTCCAGACACACAAGCCTGCCAACTCTAATTTATTTGGAATGAGGTGAGATTCGATCATTTATTTTCCCACTGAGAAGGTTTGTGCTGCGTTTTAAAGTGAAAGAACTCGATACACCTTCAGAAGCTGTTTAGGGTTCATTGAAATTTTGTTGACAATCATGCTTTGAGGAACAAGCGAATATGGCATAGACTGGAATAATGAGCTATAGCCAAAACAGAGTCAAAAACATCTTTCATTCCTCTGACACTTTCCTCAATAACCCACTCAATTACCTAAAAAAGCTGACCATTTAGAAGTGTCAATTCACAATCTCCAGGGAAAGGGAAGAGGATGACCGGAAGGTAGAGTTGATACAAAATAAAATTAAAGGATAAAATGAAAAATAAATTTTTTAAGACTGATGGACTAAAAAGATATTTTGAATTTCCCCCAAATGCTTACATCACCAAACTGAGCATGATTTAAAATAAGGTAATATTCGTATTAATAAAAGTCAAATTGAAACTAAAATATCTATTGAGTTCCTAAAAAATGCAAAATAAAGCTTTATACTAAAAGATGTGAATAAATGTTTGAAAGACATGAGAACTATAAAATAAATAACATTCTAAACAATAGAAAAAACCCAGAAATTATATATAAATAACAAATGAATTCAATAGTCAATAAATGTAGGAGAGATTAACAAGGGAAAGAAAGCTATAAAATACAAGAAGAAAAACAGGTTTGGAATTTGAGGGAAAAAATGAAATATACAACAAATTTTGGTGAATTCCTTTTTTAAAAAAGTGTTCCCAAAATTCCAAGACCACAACTCTTATCATCTTCCTCTTTAAGAAGAATTAAACAGTAATCTACAGAAGAAAGTACTTTTTGATTGGATAAAAATCAGATTGCTTGCAAAATATATAGGCAGGAAGTAGAAGAAATCACTGAGGAATATAGATGCAAAAATTCTACATGAAATTTAAGCAGAATGAATCCTTTGAATTAAAAAAAAAAGAACATGTTTACTTGAGTTTATCTTAGAATTCAAGGATGTTTTAACATAAGAAAATATTTTATTAAAATTTACTCATATTCATAATTTAAACCTGAAAACAATATGTTTATCTTAACTGATACAGAAAAATATTTAAATTTAACTCTCATTCATGAAAAAACTTCTTAACAATAATGAAGCATTTCTAATTGGATTACATGTAGCAAATAAAAATTTACAGCAGATATCATATTTGATTGCAACCTTCAGCAGTATTTTTATTAAATTCTAGAGCAAGGCAAGAATGCTCATTTTCACTATTTCAATTCAACATTATATTTAAAGTTTTAATCAGGAAAATGTAACAGGAAAAAGCAGAAGTACAAGGGTTAGGAAAGGAGAAATTAACTTTCAGTATTCGCAAGTCATACTATTAACATCTAGACTACATAAAATTCAATAAAACAAGTTATTTGAAATATTTAATTTATCAACTCACTAAATTTAAGATTAATAAACAAAAGTTCATTCCTTTATATAAGTAACAAACAGAAAAATGTAATGGTTGAAAGATACTGTTTTTAGTGTCACCAAAAATTTTTAAGGTGTGTAGCACCGAATCTGACAAAATACATGTCTTCAGTTTACAAAAGAAGTTGTGAAACTACTTAAATAAAGGAAAGAATAAATTAAGAAATTAAAAAATAGAGTGAGAATATTATCATAGATATCAATAACAGGGTATCATTAAGATGTTAAGTCCTCACAAATTGATGCATTAATTTAGTTTAATATCAATCAAAATCCCAGAAAGTTTTATGTAACTTGAAAGTTAACTATGGAATATGTATGAAAGAATACAAGCTCAAAAGTAACCAGAACATAGTTAGCAATTACTTTTCCAGATATCAAGACACATATGACAGCAATAGGAATTAGGACCCACTCATTTTTAAGATAGAGCTAGGGCAAGAAAAAAATGAGAAACCCCCAGAAATAGATTTTTTGAATATGTAAAAACTTGATATACTACATAGATGACATTTCAGATGACTGGCAAGATTTTGGATTATTTAATGTATGGTGCTAAGACAATTAGCTACTCATATAATTTTTAATAATGAATCTCTACTTTAAAAATACATGGTCAAGATGGATAGAAACATGGGTAAAAAGGAAATTTTTTAAAATGTACAATCAGTAGGAAAATAGGGTATAAGGTAATATCTTTAATATGGCACATACAAAGATGGACAAATAAGAAACATTAGTCTTCTATTCATCAAAAGATATTATTAAATACATTTTTTTTGGTCAATTTATTTTTGATGAGTGCCATAAAATTCAATGGGGGAAAAAAACAATCTTTTCAACAAACAACTTTGGGACAAGTGGATAGCCACATGCAAAAAAAATAATAACAATAAGTTTAGACCCCTAACTTACATTTTATATAAAAAATAACTTAAAATGGATCAGACCAAGATGTAAGAGCTACAACTGTAAAACTCAGAAGAAAACATAGACATGGATCTTTGTGAATTAGACAATGGTTTCTTAGACATTACAAAATAAAAAACAGATAAATTGGATGTCATCAAAATTAAAAACTTTTGTGTTTCAAAAGATATCATAAAGAAAATGAAAAAATCAAACCATAGGTTGAGGGGGGAAAAAAAGATTTTTCAAACCATATCATAATAAAGAACATGTATCCAAATTATAAAGAGAACACTTAAAACTCAGCAATAAAAAGACAATCCAGCCAGGCTCGGTGGCTCAGCCTGTAATCCCGTGCCTTGGGAGGCTGAGGTAAGTGGATTGCCTGAGCCGGAGGGTTCGAGACCCGCCTGGGCAACTTGGCGAGACCTCATCTTTACAATAAATCAAAAATTAGCTGGGCGTGGTAGCGCGCTCCTATAGTTCCAGCTACTTGGAAGGCTGAGGCGGAAGGATCGCCGGAGCCCAGCAGGCTGCGGTGGCCGGGAGCGGCCACTGCACTCCAGTCTGGGCGACGGAGTGAGACTCCAACTCAAGAAAAAAAAAGACAATTCAAGTAGAAATTGGCCAAAGATTTGAATAGACTTCTCCCTAAAGAAGATATACAAATGTCCAAAAAGCACATGAAAAGATGCTAAACAACATTAATAATTAGGGAGATGAAAATCAACACCTCAATGAGATAACTTCACAACCATTAAGATGGCTATATAAAAAAGACAGACAATAACAAATATTGCCAATGATGTGGGGAAATTTCAACCCTCATACATAGCTGGTAGGAAATGTCAAATGGTACAGCCACTTTGGAAAACAATTTGACAGTTTCTCAAAAAGTTAAACATAGAAAGTTACCACCATATAACCCAATAATTCCACTGCTAAGTACATATCCAAGAGAATTGATGCATATATCTACACAAAAAATTGCACATAATAGAAAAAATGGAAAGAATCCAAATGCCCATCATTTGATAAGTGGATAAACAAATGTAGTATAGCTATACAATGAAATATTTTTTAGCCACAAAAAGGAATGAAGCACAAATACATTGCTATGACATAAAAACATTATACTAAGTGAAAGAAGCCAGACCCAAAGGCCACATATTGTATAAATTTTTTATATGAAATGTTCAGAATAGGCAAATCCCATAGAGACAGAAAGTAGATTAAAAGCTGTCAGGAGTTGAGGAAAGGGGAAACTGGAGAGTGGTTACAAAATGGTAAGGAGATTCTTTCTTAGGGTAATAAAAACTGTCTAGTTAGATAGTAATGATGGTTGTACAACTTCGTTAATACACTAAAAAAAAAATCACTGAATTGTACACATGGAAATAGAAATGTTAAATACCAATTCAGAAGAGTGGTTTTCCTCAGAGGAGGATAGAGATTGAGGCAGGTGGAATCAGAGGTAAAACTTTGTAGCTTTAATTACTTAAACAATACTTCTTAACTTGTGCCATAAGTGCATTGAATATACTGGCTTCTATTCATGTATGAGTGTGTTTTCAATATTTCTAATTAAATTTTTTTAAAGAAAGCAAAATATTAGAAAGTGGGTTCCTACGGTTTTGATAAAACTCTCAGATCATGAGATTTAAAATCTTTATCCACTTTATTTTCTATGATTTCCATGAAAAAATTTTAGAACAGAATGAGTGAGAGCTAAAATCTATTAGAATTTGATTGCAATGAAATTGGATGGCAAGCAGGAAATGTTACTGAGTTGCTGTAAACATATTTTTATTGCTACTATAAACATAGTATTATATTATGATTATTATTTAATATAATCACTAATTTGTAAATTCTTCCTGGTTTAAAAATTCTTGTTCAAACTCTTTAGTAAACCAAATACACTGAGGAAAATGCTACTAAGATTTTGATGCTCCCAGCTAAAGTTCAGTATCCTACGAATATAGGTTAGAAAGTAAGAAGAGCCTAGGTATGATAAGTAGAGGATTTTGAACACAGCTATTTGGTGAATATTATTATTAATATATTATTAATCAAAGATATCCTTATCAGCCCCATGGCTTAAATGAGCAAAATGAATTAATATCTATTCAAAATTCTATCCATCACCCTTGTTTACAGGTTATGAAATTTCTTTGTAAATACAGGAGTGTTGGCACACATCATTTATCCACTAAAACATGTAAAATTTATTATTAGTTATCCTCTGAGTACATTCGTTGTGCCTCACATAGTACATGAAATATCAATATGCTGGTTTCAGAAAACAAAGTCTTATGGAAGTGCACAAAAAATAATAATGAAACACAAGTGTATGTATCCAGCAAAAACATAAGAGAACTGATTAGAAAGTTCTAGTGGTCTCCACTAGAGAAAAGTTCGCACACCATGTTTATTCATGGCCACTAGATTTTCTGAATATCTTTATGAATTTTCAAAAAAAAGATTATATTAGTTTGAGGACATGAGTCACCTGGGGTCATAAAAACAGGCAAAGAAACATGAGGGGGGACCCAAAACAACCAGAATTGTCTTTCAGAGGGTGGGCCCCTCATAGTGCACTCGGAATTTTTCCTCTGGATCAGACAATCAAAGTTTTTATCTGGAAGTTTTGAGAAGGTTGCCTCACAAGTTGTGGGAGAAACATCAGGAGTTGTGGCAAACAGGTGATTGGTTCTTCCACCATGGTTTAACCAAAAACAACATGACCCCTGTGGCCGCCCCCCGACACCCCCCCTCCCCCCGCTCCATTCACCTGATCTTGCCCTGAGCCACTTTTGTCTTCCCAGATGAAAAAAGTCCTCAGAGGGAAATGTTTTCCTGATGTGGAAGAGGTGAAACAAAAATGATAGAAGCACTAAAAGACATCAAAATTGACGAGTTCAAAAACTGTTTTGAGCAGTGGAAAAAGCATCTCAACAGGTGTATTGCATCAAATGAAGAGTATTTTGAAGGTGACTGAAGTTTAAACATGTAAAAAATAAATACACAACATTTTATAAATAAATTCTAGGATCTTTGGGGGTCCCCTTCCCTTGTATTCAGCAATTTTTCCACTTCTACTTAAAAATAAATAATAGATCATTGCTTTTAGAAATCATAGCCCTCCCCACCCCAAAAAAGAAATCATAGTCCCTTTGTGAATCCCTAATTATCTCCTTTTTTCTGAAAAAAATATTGCACAGAACCTAGGCTAAAATATCTTGTATAGTTACACACAGAATTAGCTCAATGCCAAAATAATGGCAGCGCATCCTTCAGTTCAATCTGTTTATGAAAATTGTGCATTGTGCCTGGAAGAGTTACATGGTGTGCCAAATCAGGCTGAAAGTACCATTAGAATTTCTCTGCCAGCAGTATGCATAAATCTTTTTTTCAATTGCCCAGCCTCTTCTTCAGGGATAGAAGGAGACATGTTTATATAACCCCTATTTTTCTGTCCACCCCCAGAACAGATATTCTTTATGTGCAAATCAACTGAAAAGCATGACCTGCTTCGCTTGTCTTTTGATCTAAACACACTCATTTTCCTTTAGGCAAGGTCTGAGTGAATCACGTCTTAGCAAAACTGAGTCTTGAGGCTTTTTTTTTCTCTTGAGACTTTACGAACTAAAAAAAAAAAAAAAGATAGGGGAAAAAAAACTAAAGACATGAGCCTTTTTAAAGTTCCATATCATCAAATTTGCTGACATCTGGCTGAACATTTAACTTAAAAATGAGGTAACAACCTTATACTGTTGTCAAAATTTCTACACCATTCATAAAGTTATGTGGGAATAATTTTATTTTAATTTTCTTGGCAGCTGAACAAAATATCATTCTTGAATTTAGTTAGTGTATGCGATCTTAATACCTCATTACTCTTACTCCAATTTAATTATTGTATAATAATGAGTAAATGACTCATTTGCTCAATATTTCAAGCAAACACAACCATTTTTGAATCTCACAAAGAACCACCTCATTGGTTGCTGACATTAAACACTCATGACAACTCATTTTAAAAAAGAAATATACACAAAAAAAACTTTGCAAAGTTAGTGACTTAGGGCGCTGGTCCACTTGAAATTTTAAGCTAACTAGTTTTAATTTTTCCCACAGTATTAACATCACAGAATATTGTTGCCATTTCCATTTTTGACCCTTATCATACTGTGTTACCAAGCATTTTTCCCCAACTTCATTTTTTTCTTCATAAACAAATTAAAGTGAAAAACTGAGATAATTATCCAAGTCATTCAAGCCAAAAATTACTTGCATAAAATATACACAAATATCAAAATAATGGACTCGATCTATAATTACGAATCATCGAGCTATTAGAGGCCAGACTGCCTCATCTCGGTCATGTCTCTTTCACCTTTTTCACTTAAATAATCATTTAATAACTGGAGGGGCTTTGCTGTAAATCAGTTGATCCATGGCCCAGGTTTTAAGCTAGTGTATACACAAAAACTTATTAAATGTTGGGGTCAAAGAGACTAGTTGAATTAGTAAATTGATAAACAGATTTTAGCATTAATTATCCTGATAGTCTACACATAGAGACCTGGGCACTTAAAGACAAATTGACACTGTCAGTTCACACCTTGAATTTTTTTCCTTCACTCCAAACACAGCAATAATCTCTAAAGTATAAATTAATTAAAAGATGCAAACTCACTGAAAAAGATAATAAGGATTCATGCACCAGAAGCAGGCTCAGAAATAGAAGCTGCATCTCTAGGCCTGCTCCGTTTCGAGTAGAGTAACAAGGAGAGGCATGGCTAAACTGGGATGCTGGCCAGTGAAAGCATGCTGACAGAACTCTCTGTTGCTTGAGGCTACACTTATATAAAGCTGTGAATTTTCAGAGATTAAAAGACCAAAAGCCTTTTCTCTGCCAAGACCTGGACTGTGCTGCTCACTAGCTCAGTGCCGGGATCTGGGTCAGCAACCCAGAACAGGAAAAGCCACCAGCTCTATACCACTATAGGATGATGGCAATTAACAATCATATATTATATCATTTCAAATAGCTGGAAGGTGAACATTGAATGTTCCCGACACAAAGAAATACAAAAATATTTGAGGTGATAGATATGGTAAGTATCCTGATTTTATCACCATACACTATATATAGAAATATTACTATGTACCCAATGAATATGTACAATTATCACTTGTCAATTTAAAAAAATAAAATTAAAAATAAAAATAGCATAAGGAGTAATGAGTACAGAGAAGAAAAGAAGGCAGAAAAATAGGCAGGACAATCGCACAAGATAAATTTAGGAAGGATCATCCCAAAGCCCCTAAGGATCAGCACTAAGAAGGAGAGCAACGTAATCAATAGTTGAGAGACTCATTCACTACCAATAAAATTTTAAAATTTTTTGAATTTAAAAGTACGATAATAAAATAGTAACAAAATTATTTTGTAAAATCTCCTTATAAAAATTTTTAGCTTTAAAAGTTTAAAAAAAAACCTTAAATCCAAATAGAAACAAATCAAGAACAGATTAATAAAAAATAGAACCAATTAGAAATTTAAGAAAAAGTATATGTATAAATTTTTTTTAAACTTTCATATTAACACAAAGAGAGATTCAATTAATTAGAAGATAGGTTGAACCAATTCACTCAGAATGCAGTAACGTTTGGTATGGTCTACTGAATGAGAATGGAAGAGAAACTATTTGAAAATACAAAAGCTGAGAATTTTCTAAGATTTAAAATGCAAAAAAGTATAATACATAAAAATATTTCCAACCTAGAAGTTAAAAAAATAACTTCTTTTTCCTCTCCTCAATAAGAAACTATTAATAAATGAGTACATAATAGTTTTTTAAAGAGTAGAAATTTAATCATGTTTATCCTATTTGAGGGAAAAAATTATGAAGCTGAAGAATATGGTTGTTCCTTGTTACAAGATTTAGAACTGGAGAAGAAAGATTTATCATCATTTTTGAAAAACAAATTTTAAAAATAGGGCATATTTGAATCTAGAGAGGTAATTCTCCCCACCCCCAAAATGTATACACCTCTGAATATTCAGAGTTGGTTGGAAATGTTTTCTCTCTATATACGGTTACTAGGTTGAATCTATAATATAGTCAATGGTTAGGTTTATATTAGTAAATCATTGACTCACAGGTAACAAAAAAGATTATTAATTTTATATCACAAAAGCTCAACAGCAGAATGCTGTGCCTTCTAGGTTGTTATATTTTGGGCTTCTAATGACCATAGCTCAGGTATATACTTAAAATATTACTAACTTTGATAAAACGTATTTAACACTGTTTGTTCAACTCAAATATTATAATTGTTATAAGAATATTTGTTATTTTTTGTAAAAGTACCAATGTTATTCATGTTTATTGTCTATAAAATCAAAACAAGACTCACTTTATTAACATACACACTTGTTTGTAGGATGCATACAAAAATTAATTATAAAAAACTGAAAGGGATATATAAACAGCTAAATACTTGTTCAGGTAAGATCTATTTAACTTTTGTTCTTTTAAAAAGTATTTGTCTTTTCTCTTTCAGGTATTAATATTTCTCTTCATACTTATTGTTCTGTAATTTTACTTCGTTAAAAAAATAACTTTAGCTGGACTTGGTGGCTCAGCCTGTAATCCCAGCGCTTTGGGAGGCTGAGGTGAGTGGATTGCCTGAGCCTACGGGTTCGAGACCCGCCTGGACAACTTGGTGAGACCTCATCTCTACAATAAATCAAAAATTAGCCAGGCATGGTAGCGCGCGCCTGTAGTTCTAGCCACCTGGAAGCCTGAGGCAGAAGGATCACCGGAGTCCAGCAGGTCAAGGCTGCAGTGGCTGGGAGCAGCCACTGCACTCCAGGCTGGGCAACAGAATGAGACTCCAACTCAAAATAATAATAATAATAATAATAACAACTTTTTTTAATGGGTACAAAGTTTCAGCTTGGAAAGAGTTCCAGAGATGGATAGTGGTGATGGTTGAACAACAATGTGAATGTACTTAAAATATACACTCCAAATGGCAAAAAATGGCAAATTTTATGCTATGTGTGTTGTAGTACAATAAAAAAAGTTTTAACTTTAGAGAAAAAAGTAACTTGATTTTTTTGAAAATTTTTTTCTCTTCTTTATTTTAAAGATGTGGGGAACAATTCAGGGTTAGGTATCCAAATGTTCATTATGCAGGTACCCTTGTTGATGAGGCGTCCCCCTCCCTCCCCTGGCAGTTTCCTTCTACTGCCAATCCCTTTCTTATAGTACTGTGATAATTGTTCAAGGTCTGCTTATGAGTGAGAACATATGGTTCTCTGTTCTTTGTTTCTGTGATAGATCACTGAATAAGATAGACTGTAAATCCATTTATAGATTTTTTTTAAATAACCAAATCAGTAGTACCTGTTGTATTCAAAGAAATGAATAAAATTTAGGATAAAGCATGTTTTACAAGTTCCTCCTTTGTGACTGTCCTGATTGACACTTTCACACATGCCACTTTTTCACAGTCCGTGTGGCACTTTTCCACAGGAAATTTACCTCAGATTGGCTCGTGTCACCAGTCTTCCTGCAGTCCTAGGTCTGCTCCAAGTTAAACTGAAAACTGCCCTGTCATTTCTTTTAACCTTTGAGTTTGAGGCAATTCTGAGAACTTCTCTCACAGCAATTGCTTGTTCCTCTTGGGCGCCATGCTATAACTAGGCTTAATCACAGAATTCTAGGGTTGAGAAACCTTGAAAAGCACAGTGACCTCTCCAATACTGGCTGGAGCCACGCACAAATGATCCTAGTAAACTATAGAAGTTGTATTGCCTTTTAAAGCTCCCTCTCAAAATTCCACCCTTCAGGATTTTCTCCTCTTAAAAACAACAACTTCGGATCTAAATCTTTCAACCTTTGTGTTAAGCACATTTCCCCTTGCTCTTGCTAAAGTAGAATAGGGGAGAAAATTGATCATCTTCTATACTAACCTTTCACATCCAGTTTTTGAAGGGAACTACTAAATCAAAATCAGATTCCAGTTGTCTCCTTCAAAGCAAAATAGCCCTTATTCTTGGAACATTCCCAAGTAAGGTTGAATTTATTTTTTTTTAAGATTTGAAAACATAGTTCATTTAAAAAGTAAATTAGGGAGAGAGAAAGAGGAGATTCACCACCCCAAGTTAAGGAAGGGAGTCAAAGCTTGGAAACATGGAACGGCCATAGCTCAAAGAGCACATGGCCAGAGTCTAGTAAGGCAATGGCCAAGGTTGAATTTTTTGAATTTTTTAAATTCTCTTCCAAACTCTTATGTTCCCTTGCACTGGAGAGCAGAACACTCAAATAAGGCATTTTATTAATTTTTGTAAACTTTTACGTTCTAAAACTACACTATTTTTTTGTATACAAGAGATTCTGCTACAGACACACACACATATATATACATATATATACACACATACGTATGTGTGTATATAACATAAGATTTACTGTGTCTTTAAGATTATTACTACTACTTTTGTTGTCAATATTTACATTTTCCAGTTATTATAGTTTAGTTTGTCTGTCTCCTCCAAATCACAGGTTGAAATATGATTCCCACTGTTGGAGGTAGGGCCTCATGGCAGATGTTTGTTTTAATGGGGGAAGCAGATCCTTCATGAATGACTTGATGTCTTCCGCATGTTAATAAGCTCTCTATTAGTCCCTGAGAACTAGTCACTAAAAAGAGCCTGGTACCTCCTTCATATCTATCTTACCTCCCCCTCACTATGTGATCTGCACATGCTGGCTCCCCTTCACCTTCTGCCATGAGAGGAAGCAGCCTGCGGTCTTCACCAGAAGCAGATGCCGGCACCATGCTTCTTGTACAGCCTATAGAACAATGAGCCAAATAAATCTTTTTTTCTTTATAAATTACCTAGCCTCAGGTATTCCTTTATAGCAATATAAATGAACTAAGGCACCATTCATTCCTCTTCTTTGTATTAAGTATATTAAGCCTTTTCTCCCTGATTTTACCATTAAAAATCATCTTTTTCTAGCTGATACCAACTTATAAATATAACACTGATCACAAAGAAGATGATGCTATCAGTAGCATTTATTAAATCCATATACATGTCAAGACAGTTTTTTAAAAAAGAAAAATGGAAAATGCTGACTTATTTTAACATCTTGATAATTACAAGTTTTAAAAATAACACACTGCCAGGAATTGTCCAAAATAATGGATTCTCTCAATATACATTTTTTGTATTATCAACTTGCTTTTTTTTTCCAAGCAGGTTACTAAGTAGAGACTCTGAGTATGTATTGTATATCAAGATATTTCAATACAATAGTTCAACATCTACTTTATTAAGCCCACTTACTGTCCTTAAGAGGGAAAAACTATGCAAGAGTCAAAACTCCCCATTATGCAAGTAGTATGATATGCACTCTCCAGTTCCATCAATTTACAGCAAATCAGTCGTGTGCATCCAGGAGTGGGAATGGTTTGCTGAGGCATTCAGGCCCAGCAAAGGAGAGAAAAGCATGATGATTATCATAATAGTGACAATTTTAATAGTAGAAATGCTTCAAAAATTAGTGTTTTACAGCAGGCACAAACTGCAGCCCCACAACCTGCAGCTTATACATAATCTTTGACCTGTTCTGGGCTCCAAACATCCTCAGTTAGGAACAGCACACACTCAGTGCCAAGCAAGACCAACAAGATTCCTAAGCAATGATGAATATGAGAAAAGGAGCGAACAGGGCACCCTTGCCTCAGCAAACCTGCTCTGCCCAGTCCCCCAAGGTGATGAAATGTGTGACTGTCACAAGACTCAGTAATACTGTTATAATTGGGATGTACAGGGAATAGATGCCAGCTGCAGAAACAGTATGTGCTTTGACAAGGAGTGTGTTGGAAGTGACTGCCAGCCTGTGCCTGCTGCCAACTCTACTCAGCTACAAATAGAAATGACGACGCACAGTGGGCTGCAGCTTTCATAGTAGCCTTCACCAACCACTGCTTCAGGACCAAGCAGGATCTAGAATTCAGAGTGGTCATGGCAGTCTTCAAATTAGTTACACATCACAGAGCGGTACTATTCAAAGGATATACACAGTTCACCTGCATTGGCATCAACAGAGAAATTTGTTTTAAAAAATGTAGCTTCATCCCTGCCCAAGACCTACTGAATCAGAATCTCTGCGGACAAGGCCCAGGAATCTGTACGTTTAAATTCCCCCTGGTGTTTCTTGTGAACACGGGTTTGAGAGCTAAGGTCAAGCAAACCAACTGAGAGATACCCAAAGCACAAATCACAAAACTATGCAAAGTAGGGAGAAATATTATATTACACTCTTATCATGCTTTTAACAAGTACTCTTATATGTAACCTCATTTCTGCACAACTGTTTTTACTGGAAAGACAATACCTAGGAGATCTGAGTTGCCCAAAATTAGAAATATACTTTTTTGAAAGGATCAGCAATAAAGCAAAGGTATTTTAATGATGTCTAGAGCTTGTTCAACTGTATTGTTCTGACTCACAGTCATAATAATTAGGATGACATGAATGACAATAAAAGGAATAAAAATGATAGCAGCCCTTCCCGTGTGCCAAACATTGCACTAAGATTTTACATTTGTTACCACATTTAATCTCCATAACAACACATAAGATATTATGCTTTTAGTTTTACAGTTGAGGAAATTAAGACTCCAGAAAATTAGATTGCTCAAGATCATAGAGCAAGTAATTATTGGAGCCTAGATCTAAACATGTTCTGCCTGACTCTCTAAAATATGTGTGCTAACCTCTGCTCAAAAGCCTTCTTGGGATGACTCACTCAATCTACCTACAAAGGCTACTATGAGAGCTACAATGTTAACACTGTTGTTCAAATATTAAACCTGGCCTCACAATAACCAGTATAGTCAGATGATGAAGGAAATGAATTTCTCAATGACTCCTTCAGCACTGGGTTCCCATATGTTCATTCATTAGCAATGTATTGAATTCTAATTCAGTGCCATGCCATGCATTTTGCTTGATGATAGAAAGACAAGGGTGAGTAAAATAAAGTTGTGGTTGCTGCCCTTATGGAATTCACATTGTAGTGCAAATCTAGGACTATACCATTTTACACTAGGTCTTATTTTCCCTAACCAGAAACCCTGACCTAGAGATTTCTCCATTTCTCCATCTTGTTAATAAAATATCCTGATTCTCCTATTCTCTTGGCATTGGTCAACCTCTCTCCTTGTGATTTTGTTTTGTTTTGTTTTGTTTTGTTTTGTTTTGAGTCGGAATCTCACTCTTTTGCCCAGGCTGAGGTGCAGTGGCATGCTGGCAGCCACAGCAACCTCGACCTGCTGGGCTCAGGCAATCCTTTTGCCACAGCCTTCCAAGTAGCTGGTACCACAGGCACAGACCACCACACCAGGCTAATTTTGGTTTTTGTTTTTTTTTTTTAATTGTAAAGACGAGGTCTTGCCAAATTGCCCAGGCTGGTCTCAAACCCCTGGGCTTAGAAATCCTCTTGCCTCCACCTCCCAAAGTGCTGAGACACCAAGAATGAACCACCACACGTGACTTCTCTTGGTGAATTTTAACAAATCTGATTCTTTCATTACTAATGGCACCTACTGAGATCCAGTACTACATTCACAGTGGGCTCTTTATACCAGTCAGAACCTTTTTAGTTGCAAAATAAGAAAACCAGTGTTAATTGTCTTATGCAAAGAAAGAATATTTTGACTTCTGAACTGAAAAAAAATCTAGAGATTTTTCTTGGTACATCTAGATTCAGGTTGTCAAGCAATGTTGTCAGGAGCTATTGCTCCTCATTTCTGGCTTCTGCTTTTCACTGTTAGCATTATTTCTTTGTGGATTCTCCCAACACAGTAGTATGATATCCTCCTGTGGCTTTAACCTCACTTCCTACCCTATGTGTAAATACAAAGAAAAGAATGTCTTTATCCTAGAAGCTTTCACAAGTGACCCAGTCTTGAGTGTCATTGGCTTGGCATGGGTGCCATAAAAATGTAGCCCCATGGACAGGTCTAGAGCATAGGCCCCTAGGAAAGGAGTTTGGGCCCATCCAAACTATCTAGACTAGAAGTTGACAAGCGATGTTTCCCCAAAGATAAAACAGAGTGCTAGTATCAGAAATAGATGCTGGTCAAGAAAAAGCAATAGATGTACATCAAAGTCATTTAATAGGGATTTTAAGACAATATCCTAATCTAGAATAGCAATTCTTAAAAAAAAAAATAGAATCTAGTATTAAAAGGAAAAAAATGGAAGGGAGAAGGGAAAAAGGCAAGGAGGAAATGAAGTGAATATTTAATTTCCTTAAAATATCATCAAACAGACTACTATCATCCCATTTATTCAAAAGAATAGCCCTTCCACATAGAAGAATAGGTCTTGGGTGGCCCTAATAAAATGTATCCCACTAGATAGATTAAACTGACCTCAACAGAAGGGTTTTACAGGGGCTTTTTTATTAAGATCACAATTGTATCTCCAATTTAACTTTAAGAAAGTTAAATTCAATCAAATATGCAAATCAAAATCACAATAAGATAGCATCTTACCCCAGTTAGAATGGCCATTACCAAAAATACAAAAAATAACAAATGCTGGTGAGAATGTGGAGAAAAGAGAACTCTTATACACTGTTGATGGACATGTAAATTGGAGCCATTAAGGAAAACAATGTAACATTTTCTCAAAAAAACTAAAAAAATAGAACTACCATACCATCCAGCAATCCCACTACTGATATTTGTCCAAAAGAAAGAAAATCAGCATATCAAAAGAGTAACTGCACCCCCATGTTTATCTCAGTACTATTCACAATAGCAAAAATATAAAATCAACATAAATATCCATCAATAGATGAATGGGTAAAGAAAATATGGTGTATATACACTGCAGAATACTATTCAACCATAAAAAGAACGAATCCTGTCATTTACAGCATCATATATGAGCCTGGTTGACATTATATTAAACAAAATAAATCAGGTACAGAAAGGTAACTATCACATTTTCACTCACATGTGAGAGCTTAAAAAAAGAGAGAGAGAGAAGAATTGTGGGTATTAGAGGCTTGGAAGAGAGAGAAGGGAAGATAGACAGAGGTTTGTTAATGAATACAATGACACTAGATAGGGGGAATGAGTTCTGGTGTTCTGCAGCCCTGTAGGGTGAATATAGTTAACTATAATTTATCGCATATTCTCAAAATCTAAAAGAGAGAATTTTGAATGTTCACATGTCACCCTGATTTAATTATTACACATTGTATACATAAAGAAATATCATTCTGAATCCCATAAATATGAACAATTATTATGTGCCAGCTAAAAGGAAAAACATTTATTTGTTTCCTTTTTTTTTTTTTTTTTTGAATTGGAATCTCACTCTGTCACCCAGGCTGGAGTGCTCATGGCCACCACAGCCTCAACCTCCTGGGCTCAGGTGATTCTTTCACCTCAGCCTTCCAAACAGCTGGGGCTAAAGGCATGCGCCACCATGCCCAGCTAATTTTTTTATTTAGAGATGAGGTCTCACTAAGTTACCCAGGCGATCTCAAACCTGTGGACTCAGGCAATCCTCTCACCTCGGCCTCTCAAAGTGCTGGGATTATAAGCATGAGCCACCACATCCGGCCTTGTTTTCATTATTGAATAAATGATTGTATAACAAATAAATAAATAATAAATGAATAATAATAAATAAATACAAATAGAAAAATGAACCCATCTCTTCTTCCATCCCCACGTTCTTAAATTGTCTTCCCTTCAGGATCCTGTGTCTTCTGAAGAAAAATAGCAATTAATATAAAAGCACTACCTCTCACTGCAACAAATAGATTTCCAAACGTTATTCTTTAAAAGGGCAAAGTCTTACTCCTAAGGAAAAGATAATTGGTTGGTGGAATTTCAAGAACAAGGATAGGCAGGAAAAGGAAATATTTTGGATCAGTTGGCTGCTCTGAAATCAGTCAGCATAATTTGCCTTTTCGCATCAGCAAATATTAAGACCATACTTATTCCATCTCGCTTTTCATAGCACCCTTTAGGCAAAACTACATGCCTCAAATCTCACCCCTTGGGCTAACTTCTACCTCACCTGTGCTCAGGGGCAGCCCCTGTCCCTATTAGAAAGCTCTTCACATTTATGCCAAAGGTGCAAGAAAGCAGGAATGAAAATAACCAGTTTTCTAGAATAACATCTGAGTCACCCTATGAGTACTAACATGCTGCAGAATGGTCACAGATGATCACCCGCGGATAACCATACGACTGCATGGACTTCTGCAGAGAGCAATATGTGCTGGAAAGTATAGCCAAGGTCTACATTTACATGCCCACCCTGGAGTCACATAACCTGTGCTGCTGCCAGAGGACTTCCTGAGGAAGAAGGAGATTGAGCATGTGCCTTTCTATGACAAAGAAATTAAGACCTAGCTCCATGCAAGAACAGCTATCTGATTCTCTTTCATCCATTTAGAACACAACACTGCAGCAAAAATCTTTCCTCCTGATCTCCATGATTTTCTACCTATTAGCATTTTTATACCCTCTGTGCTTAACAGGTTAATGGACCTTTCATCCCTTGTAATGTCACCAGAAATACAGTGTTATCTATAATAAATTTCACCAAAATGCACATTCCAGCCAGCATTCTTAGTAATCAGTCCTTTAACAGAGTTTTCTGGAGCATTGATCATAAGCTTCATGCGGCGAAAATCTGACCCTCTAGGAGGGTCAGTTCCTGTCTACGGAATCACAACTAGACCTTACTCTCATAAAATGAGTGCAGACAGCAAAAAGATTATAAAATTGTTTTAAATATATCTGTGTGGCCACAGATATGTTTAAAAGCATACATACTTTTAAATAAGTATATAAAGTTAGTAACCAAATACCTCCTCACAAGCTTAGGTAATTTTTTCTGAGTCATCAAACTTTTTTTCAGTACTCTAGACACTATAAGCAAGTGTTTTTGCCTGCTCTGTTATTTCTGGTACTGATTATTCAAGCAGTTAATGGTCCCAAACTATCTTTACTGTAACATTTCATTCCCTATAGCTTTTTCTTTAATTTTTTTTTAAATATATTTGCAGCTTAAGTTTACAGTCTACCTGATATCTACCTGGATGGAATAGTAATTTCTTGATTTGTCTTGATTAATAAATGAAATACATCATAATCTTTTGTTCATCAAATTTACCTGTATTGCCTCCTGTTTAATAATTTAAAATATTAAGAAGACTCAAAAATAATCATCTGTCCAAAAATATGCTTTTAAAGCACTATTTTTTTCAACTAGTTTTACAGTTTAAAACAGTAAAAGCTAATCAAGATCTTTTTTCTTCGATATTCATTTCATATCATGGCTGTTTAAAGGCTGTGGGAAACATGAAAATATATTTCTTAACATTTTAAGCTAACCGATCAGAATAACTGTTGGTGGGAGTGTAAATTAGTACAACCTCTGTGGAAAAGTTTGGCAATTTCTAAAACATCTAAAAATTGACCTGCCATATGACCCAGCAACCCCCCTTCTGGGAATATACCCAGAGGGACTCAAATCATTCTATAAAAAAGATACCTGTGCACACATGTTTATTGCAGCAATATTCATAATAGCAAAAACATGGAATCAATGGTGCTGCCTATCGAAAGTGGACAGGATTTTTTAAAAAGCGGTACATAGACATTATGGACTATTACACAACCATAAAGAAGGACAAAATTATGGACTTTGCAGCAACTTGGATGGAGTTAGAGTCTATCGTACTTAGTACTATCACAGAAGCAAAGAACTGAGTATCACATGTACTCACTCATAAACAGACTCTGAACATTTATCATAATACTATAAGAAAGGGATGGGCAGTAACTGGACACTGCCGGGGCGGGGGGGGCACAAACATCAATAAGTGTACCTGATCACAGACCAGGCGAAGTGAAGACCAAAGGGAGGCCCAAACTTCATCCATACGATGACCACTTGAGTACCTAATCCTGAATTGTACCCCACATTTTTAAAATAAATAA
>CAUYQG010269303.1:0-10171 GCA_963574415.1 Tarsius wallacei
AAAAATTAGCCGGGCGTGGTAGCGTGTGCTTGTAGTTCCAGGTACTTGGAAGGCTGAGGCGGAAGGATCGCCAGAGCCCAGCAGGTCGAGGCTGCGGTGGCCGGGAGCGACCACTGCACTCCAGTCTGGGCGACAGAGTGAGACTCCAACTCAAAAAAAAAAAAAAAAAATTAGTCAGGCGTGATGGTATGCACCTGTAGTTCTAACTACTCTGAAGGCTAAGGTGGGAGGATCACTTGAGTCTAGGAGGTCAAGGCTGCAGTGAGTTGAGATTGCACCGCTGCACTCCAGCCTGGGCAACAGAGTGCAACTCTGTCTCAAAATAAAACAAAGCAAAAAATACACAAATTGCAAAACCTGTAAAATAAAGGACTAATACATTTGACCACATCAAATTAAAAACAAAAACTTTTTCTAGAATAAAAGACACTAATTACAAACCTAAAGGACAAGTTATAGTGTGGAGGCAACACAGGCCACATCTATGGCAGGCAAAATAGTCCCTGACACATCAGCGAAGAAAATTCAGCAACTCATCAGCAAGGGGAATTGAGCAAGTAAGTCAAAGAACGGGAAACACAAACAACCAAGAGACATAATAAAACGCGCAACCTCAAGATACTCACCAGTTTGGTAAAAACTGTAAACACTGAAAATATTTAGGAGTATAAATAAGAACCACATTTTTGGAGTGCAATTTGGCCATAGCTACTAAAATTTAAATGTGCAATCCCTTAAACCAAAAAATTCCACTTTTTATGTTTGTATAGTTAACATTGTTTATAGATCATATAAATACAAATATGTAAAGAACCCCAATGTCTATCAACATGAAAATGTATAAATAACTGATTGCTATTCAGCAGTTTAGATATGAGGTCATCCTATATGCATTAATATGGGAGGTTTTCCCAAGATTATATAGTTAAGTGGAGAACTCATATTGCAGAAACATGAATCCACAGTACACTGTTCACATTAACGATTTGTGTTTATTCACAGATGAAGCCCAAATTATGTAAAACTAAAATAAGCAAAAACTGTCAGGAGGGACACATACTCTATGTCATCTCCAGAGAAGGCCTTGGGCTTGGAGGCAGGGAGTAGGCAGCCAATGCAGGAAACTTCTACTGTGTCTGAATGGTTTCTTGCTTTAAATAGCAAAACATGTTCGCGTATTATATGTGCAATTAGAACGTAGTCAAATGGAAATGGAAAGGATTTGATTTGGTTCCAAACAAAGAACAGGTTTACATTTAAAAACATTTGCTTACCCGGACACAGTGGCTCACACCTGTAATTCTAGCACTTTGGAAGAGGCAAGAGGATTGCTTGAGGCCAGGAGTTCAAGACCAACCTGGACAATCTAACAAGGCGTCATCTCTACAAAAAAAATTTTTTTTAATCAGCTGGGTGTGTGGCATGTGCCTAAAGTCTCAGAAACTCAGGAGGCTGAAACAGAAGGATTGCCTGAGCCTAGGAGGTCAAGGCTGCATTAAGCCATGACTTGGGGGAGGGGGGAATACCTGCTGGGGCCAGGCACCATGGCTCACACCTGTAATTCCAGCACTTTGGGAGGTCAAGGCAAGAGGATTGCTTGAGGCCAAGAGTTCAAGACCAGCCTTACATCATAGCAAGATCCCAGCTCTACAAAATTCAGAAAATTAGCAGGGCATGGTGGAGTATGTCTGCAGTCCAGCTACTTGGGAGGTTGAGGCAGGCGGATTGTTTGAGCCCAGGAGGTTGAGGCTGCAGTAAGTTGTGATCATGCCACTAAACTCCAGCCTGGGTAATACAGCAAGGCCATATCTTATAAATAAATAAACAAACAAATAAATGTAAAAATAAATAAATAAAAGCACCTGCTCAGTCTTGGTGATGCTTATAGCATAGATTTGTGGGCTGCTTTCCCAAGTCACAAAAATCCTCCTGGAACATAAAGAAGAGAGAACTCAAGTGCTCTTCTGGTCATCTTCTGAGGTACCCTGCCCATGGGGCAGAAGAAATAATCGCCTTTTCTTTCCCTAAAAACATGTTTCTTTTCCTTAATGTTTCTTTTCTGACTCTGAGATGTCAATGTCCAGGTTTTGCACACACTGGATGCTGTCCTCTTTGTCAACAGGCATGTGGATGATGTGGCATTTCTGAACAGAGCATCCACTATCTTTCTCTGCATTCTCTTTCATGCCCATTCTGCAAGGTTTGAAGCTGGCGCTTTCTGATCTTACCAGAAGATGTCAGCAGAACTTTCAGACACTGTTCAGGACTCCGACTGCTTCCTCGTAGTCCTCTAATGACTTATTGATAGAAACATTGAGGGCTGTGGACATCCAGTCAAGCTCCCAGGAGTAACATGCACTAAGTCACCTGCCACCTAGCCAACAGAAAGTTAAGACTGTCAATGGAGAGAGGTGTTCTGACTGAAATGTTAAGGTGTGAAAGTGTGTTTCAGAACTGATGAAGTGTAAGCCTTCTTTCGTATCAAATCCAAACGTCCAGTGATGGGTAGAAAAGGGCAGTGCAGTCTTCTCATCACCCCTCAATCCAGTGGGGCAGCTCTAACCCAATTTGGCAGATGCTCAGATGAGTTAAGTTAATTCCCTAGGGTTACACAGGCAATGAAAGACAGAGACAGGACTTGAACTTAAGACCTGGGGTTCTGAAGCCAGTACTCTTTTTTTTTGCTTTGCCTCATATCCAAGGAAACATTGCTGGAGGGCTTGGGGCTGTGTGTAACATCCACTGTGAACTCCTGGGGTGCTCAGCATGGCTCTCCCTGCTCACAGGACCAGAAGATGATGCTTCAGCGTCAGGAACCAGGAGAGGTCTGGCTGTGAGTCCCAGGCTGTGCTGCAGGAGACCTGCCCCCATCCTGTGGCAGCCCTGTGCCACTGGGGACCTTGCACTGGACCTTCTCCTCCCTGGGCTGGAGTGCACTTTCCCCCAGTAGAAAGTTCCCGTTGGACTCTAGGGTCTCTGAGACCCCGAGTTCTGCAGCTCCAGAAACACCAGAAAGAAAACTGTGTGATGTGTAGTTTCCCTTCCCTGCAACTGGGCTCAGGCCTGATGGCTATGCCTGGACTGAAGACCTTGGACTTCATGCCTGGCAAACCACTATGTTGCTAAAGGTTGCTGAGCTGATCCTGCAGTCCTCTGGGTCCAAGGAACACCTGTGGGCAACTTGTATCCTCTGGGCTTGGACAGCCAATCCTGTTCCCTGCCTGTGTGTGGCAGGCCACCTTCCCAGAGCCAGGGAGTGAGAAACAAAAATGAGGAGAACAGGGTCCAGCCAGGACAGGCATGTTCTCCCCCATCCTGCACTGAGGCTCAAAGGGTAACCACAGGGGGTGCTGTCTGGGGCTGAGAGCACACAGAAAGCAGCAGTACTTGTGGTCCCTTGCCATCTTCCCTTTAGGGATGAGGAGTGTGTTGTGCTAGTAAAGTGAATGAGTGGCTGGGCACGGTGGCTCACGCCTATAATCCCAGAACTTTGGGAGGCCAAGGTGAGAGGATTGCCTGAGCCCTTGGGTTCAAGACCAGCTGGCGCAACTTGGCGAGACCTCATCTCTACAATAAATCAAAAAATTAGCCAAGCATGGTGGCACGTGCCTGTAGCTCCAGCTACTTGGAAGGCTGAGGCTCAAGGATCACTTGAGGTCAACAGGTCAAGGCTGTGGTGGCCATGAGCATGCCACTGCACTCCAACCTGGGCAACAAAGTGAGACTCCAACTCAGAAAAAAAGTGAATGAGAAAGAACAATCCTTACCAGGTGCAGTGGCTCACACCTGTAATTCCAGCACTTTGAAAGGCTGAGATAGGAGGATTGCTTGAGGCCAGGAATTCAAGACCAGTTTGGGCAACACAGCAACACCAGCATAGTCTCTACAAAAAAATAAAAACAAATTATCTGGGCATGATGGTGAACACCTGTTGTCTTAGCTACTCAAGAGGCTGAGGTGGAATTATCCCTCAAGTCCAGGAACTTGAGGATGCAGTGAGCCATGATCACACTCCAGCCTGGGAAACAGCAAGACCCCAACTCTACAAACAAAAAAAAGAAAGAAAGGAAAGAAGAAAGACAAGAAAAGGAGGGAGAGAGAAGGGGAGGAGGAAGGGAGGGAGGGAGGGAGGGAGGGGAGGAGGGAAGGAGGGAGAATCCTCCCAGGGACAGAGGCAGGGAAAGACAAGGCCCTTTGGGGGAAGGCTGGGGACTGAGAGCTACAGCTGAGGGACTTTTGGCAGAAGAGGGTAGGCAGGAGGAGGCAGCTCAGGTGTCAGGCTGGGAGCTGTGACTTTACCCAGTAGGCTCTGGCCCCTCAACCTCTTTTCACCCCTTGCAGGAAGAGTGAGTAAATCCATATAGCTGGAGGCGCTGGGGTTGTGGTTTGGAGACCCAGAAAGAACAAGTGAGGTTGCTTTCTTGGCTATGTTTTGATGTAAAAATGATGTCATAATTTGTCTTCCAAATCTTTCAGTAATGATGAAATTTTGTAGGTGTCTTATTTGGGGGAGGCTAAGGATTCCATTTTAGATATGCAGGCAGAGGCCATGCCAGCTAGCATAGGTATACGGCTTAAAGTATGTCCCTGGGCACCTGGGGAGGTGGGATGGTGTGGCCACACTGAATCAGAGGCTAGAGGCTGGGTGCACTGGTCAAGGGTTGGTAGGGTAGGCTAGGAGTAGGTCAGAGACACCTGGAGAAGTCCTGTGTCCCCATCTGCACCCCAGGCTCTTTCACATGTGTCCAGGCAATGAAGGTTGGTCAGAGGCAGTCTGGGTTCTGCAGAAGGAGAGTTGATGGCATCTTAGTTGCCATGGACAGATAAGGGAGACTGTCACTTGGTCAGAAATTGTTGGGCTGGGACTGCTGCGGAAGCCTGCACTCTGTGTACCATTAATGAGAATAGTGTCTCCTTGGAGGCACAGGGTAATCTCATGAGGGACATTTATCTCAACAAACGTAAAGCCCAGCCACAGAGATTTAAGTGGAAGAAACCCAGATTTCTGCTTCTTGTTAATTTCATGCTTGACTTAACTGTTCTTAAGTGATTATGGCGCTGATGATGATGCACTGGAAATGCTCTTATTGTTTTCCTCCCTAGCCAATCCTATTCTTCTTTTTCAGGCTCTTGCTTTGAGGCTCAAGTTCCCTGTCTTAGGGATTCATGGGAATCATAGTTCATGGGAACATGTCTATCTTGCCTGTCCTAGGAAGGAGAGCATCAGAGAGTGGATGATGATGACGACGATGATGATGACGACGATGACTGCATCCTCAAGTGGCCGTTATGGGCCAGACCCGGGTGGAGTGTATATATGTCCTGCGTCATCTGATTGGATTCTCTCAATAATTCAGGAGGCAGCACAGCCACCGGGCATGTGAGCTTCATAAGAGCAACGTTTGTCAACCACTGCATCCAAGCATCTGGTACAAGGCCTGGCATGTAGTAGTACTCAATAAGTGTTTATTTTTTTAAAAAATAAGTATTATTATCACCCACATTTCTTTAATGATCAAACTGAGGCTCAGGAGATTAGGAGGTTTGCCCAAGGCCACTCATCTCATAGGTGGCAAAACAGGAGTGGGAATTCAGATCTCCAGACCTCAAAACTTGAAATCTGCCTTTGGAGGTGGGAATAATTCCACCTCTCCTCAATGATCTGCTGGATGAGAGAGTAGAGTTAGGGGAAGAGGCATTTTTGGAAATATATAAGGAAAAACTTATCAACAAGATGAGCTACATATTTTTTAATGGGTTGTGATTAAGGTTGCACATTGATCTAGAAGCTCTTGATTGCATTTCCAAAGGTGGCCATACATGCTCAGTCCACACTGTGACATGGACATGCCTCTCTCAAGAGGTGGGATCTGAGTCCCCTTCCCTTGACCTGGGTGACCCTAGGTAACGGCCTCCACTGATAGCTTGTGACTGCTGAGATAGGTCCTCTAAGTCAACACAGCTTCGTCCTGGACGTCTCTCTTGGGACAAGTATCTTGGGATCCACTGACAGCTTTGAAGTCTGGCTTCCCTGAGGCAACCATGCTGGGAAGGCCACACGGAGAGTCCACCAGAAGTAGAGATGCAAACACCCTTAGCACACCCTTTAGATTACCCTCTTGACCCGGTTTCTCTCATGCCTCTATTTTGCTCCCATTTTCAGCAAAATATGCTCAAAAACGTATCTATAGTCACAATCTATATTTACTCCCACTCTCACTCTTGAAACTGTTCCAGTTAGTTTTGTCAACTGGTCTTATAAGGCTTCATGGCCAAATCCAAGAACGAATCCTTGATTCGCTAAGACCTAACTTATTGTGGTATCTGCACGGGCTTGTGCCTCCTTTCTGGCACTGCTTCCTTCACCATCTCCAAAATATCCCCTCCTGGTTCCTCCTCCTGCACAGTTTCTCCTCCTCAGTCTCCCCACCTGCCCCAGGATACCCATCCCCTCTTCCACTTCTCCTCAACTCCCTTTCCTTATCTCTTCTCGCCTACCCCCGTGTACGGGTGTGCCAGTATCTCAATCCCTAGGCTCCATGCCTCTCTCTGTGCCGTGTGCCCATCCATGATCCTGTTTCTCTCCTGCCATCACAGACACCATGTGGGTGCTACCAGGTCCAGACTCACATGGCCAGCCTGGGCCTTGCTGGCTGGAACCAGAATCCCAGCCTTCTTCAGGTAACAGCCTGGTCAATCCCTAAGAGACATCTCAAATATCACATTCTCACACCCAAATTTCTGATCTCTTCCCTCAAATCTGTTCCTCTGGCCAAAAATTATGAGCCGACCTTAATTGCTTCATTTTTTTCAAACTCATCTTCCTCTTGGCTTTACTGTGTAAATATAGCGTGGATCCAAGTATTGCCTTTCCCTGTCTCCTCAGGTGTGAGCCTCCACCATCTCTCAACAGACAGTGAGGGCAGCCTCCTAGAGGGTCTCCCTGCCGCTGCCTTCTGCCGCTCTACCATCCAGGCTTCAAATAGCATTGGGGTGATCCTATTAAAATGTCAGCAGGGGCCGGGTACAGTGGCTCATGCCTGTAATCCCAGCACTTTGGGAGGCAGAGGCAAGAGGACTGCCTGAACCCAGGGGTTCGAGACCTTGTCTCTAAAATAAATCAAAAAAGTAGCTGGGCATGGTGCCACGTGCCTATAGTTCCAGCTATTTGGAAGCCTGAGGTGGAAGGATCGCCTGAGTCCAGCAGGTAGAGGCTGCAGTAGCTGTGATAGTGCCACTGCACTCTAACCTGGGTGACAGAGTGAGACTTTGACTCCAAAAAATAAAACAAAATGTCGGCAGGATCCCACCTTTCCAGGAATGTACACTACACCCGCACAATGTCCCTCTAGCCCCATCCAGACTTCACCTCTTCCTGGCTGCCCATCGCTCACTCTGCACCATCCACACAGCCTGTCTGCTGTTCCCCAATTCTGTGCTCCCACACAGGGATTCCTGTGTCTTCTCTGTCTGTTCCACCTTTTCCCCAGGAGTCACCACAACTTGTCTCCACACCTACTTTAGGTCTTTACTCAGATGTCATTGCTTAGTGAAGTAATCTCTGACCACCTTATTTAACATAGACCCAACATCCCCCCTTTTCCCTTTTTTTTTTTCTTCATAGTTTTTTTTTGCGGAAGGTTGTTTGTTTGTTCGTTTGTTTGTTTTTGAGTTGGAGTCTCACTCTGTTTCCCTGGTTGGAGTGCAGTGGCAAGACCATAACCTACCACAACCTCGACATCCTGGGCTCAGGGGATTCTTCTGCCTCAGCTTCCTGTGCAGTTGAGACTACAGGCACACATCACCATGCCTGGCTAATTACTACTTTTCCTTTTTTTTAGAAAGATAAAATCTCACTATGTTGCCCAAGCTGGTCCCAAACTCCTGGTCTTAAGCAATTCTCTCACCTCTGCCTCCCAAAGTGCTGGGATTACAAGTATAAGCCACCAGGTCCAGCAGTTTCTTTGTTATTTTGTTTGTTTTCTTTGTGTCTTTGTTTAGTTCACTGTTGCCTTACCAGCACCTAAAGTGTCTAGCACATAGTAGGTGTTCAATAAATATTATTGAAAGAATTTGCTCTGATTCTCCAGTGTGATGCTCTTCTTTGTCAACTACATAATTATTATTTTTGCATGTCACTATACAGGGATGTCTATATTTGTTCAGTATTGGGATCTGAGATGGGTTCTCACAGAAACTTGGTACGCCCATGTTAAACACTTATAACCTAGGTATGATGGTTTCTTTGTGTACCTAAAAAGTAACATTTTCCTCTTCCTACTTGTCAAGAGAAAGGTCTGAGACTCCAAAGAGCTCTTACTACAGGAGATTGGAGAATCCAATCTACCCCTCTGCCACTTCCTCAAACCACCCCCAGTCACAGGGGTAAACACTGACAGTGATGGGACCTGAAACAAAATCTCCTGAGGTTTTCTGAAAGACATTCTTCTTAATCAAGAGAGGACAATATAGAAACAATCTCTTTTTCTTTTTTCTTCTTGCTTTTGGTGGAGTCATGTAAAAAGGTGATATTTGTAGCTATGGTGTCCATCTTGTGCCCATGAGGAAAAAAATCAAGGGAATCACAGAGATGACAGACCAGACTTCTGCCAAGACCGAGGGATTTATTATTCCACTATGAAACTCTCTGCCGTTGACTCAGCCTTGAGGTACATTAGGTATCCTCCAGTGACTTGGTTCACCCCACACATGGGGTTTACATGCTCCCCACCCTCCCCAAGTCCTGTCCCACAGGGTGGAAGCCCAGCCTGTCTGCTCAGGGCCAGAGTCCTGCAGGTGACTTTCTGGGGGAGGGTCACCTACATCACTGCCCAGCAGTGCCCTGTGGGATCTTCATCCTCATGCATGGGTGGAGCTTCACTCTCCAGGCATGCCAATCTACCCTGATAGACCCATGACCCATAGACACGTGGTACAGTGGGAGAATTCAGCATACTTCTGCCTGCCCTTGCTGGACTGTTTCCAGTTTGGGGCTATTAGGAATCAAGCTGCTATGAACACTCATAAACAGCTCTTTTATACAGACTTCCTTTCTCTTGGGTAAATATCTAGAAGTACAATTGCTGGACCATTCAGTGGGTGTATGTTTAGTTTTTAGAAGAAACTGCCAGAATATTTTCCAATGCAGATGTACCTTTTCCCACTGGCAGCAGTGTATGCTAGTCTGGTTGTTCTTCATCTTTACCAAAAAGACTCAGTGTCCTCAGTCTTATTCTTTTTCGCTGTTTTGCCCAGGTGAAATGATTGCTCATTGTGATTTTAATTTGTTTTTCCTGATAGCCAAAAAGGTGGAGAACTCTTCCATGTGCTTACTGACCATTTGTGAAATGTGTTTACATCTTTTCTTTCCCCCACTTTATTGCATTGTTTTAAATTACTGAGTTGTAAGTGTTTTTTGTATATTCTGGATATCAGTTATTTGGCAGAGAAATTTTATTAATTTTTTTCCCAGTCAGTGACTTGCCTATTCATTTTCTTAATGGTGTCTTTTGAAGAAAAGTAAGTTTGATGAAGTATAATATACCAATTTGTGAAGTCTAATATTATGAATTTGTGTATTGTTATTGTTATTATTTTATTTGAGTTGGAGCCTCACTCCATCGCCCAGGCTGAAGTGCAGTAGCACGCTAACAGCCACCCCAGCGTCAAACTGCTGGGCTCCACCGATCATTCTACCTCAGCCTTCCAAGTAGCCAGAACTATAGGCGCACATTACCATGCCCGGCTAATTTTTTGATTTATTGTAGAGACAAGGTCTCACCATGTTGCCCAGGCTGGTCTCGAACCCATGGCCTCAGGCAATCCTCTCGCCTTGGCCCCCCAAATTGCTGGGATTACAGGCTTGAGCCACTGCACCCAGCCTGGATTTCTGTACTATAAGAAATATGTCTTACCTCTATGTCATGAAGATAATCTACTATGTTTTCTACTTTATAGATTTAGCTTTCATATAGGCCTGTGAGCAATCTAAAATTAATTAGTCAATATGTACCAATTAAGAGAGATCAGTAGAATGCTTTTCTTTTTTTTTTTTGAGTTGGAGTCTCACTCTGTCACCTAGACTGGAGTGCAGTGGCCGCTGCCGGCCACCGCAGCCTCGACCTGCTAGGCTCCAGCAATCCTTCCGCCTCAGCCTTCCGAGTAGCTGGAA
>CAUYQG010269304.1:0-22160 GCA_963574415.1 Tarsius wallacei
TGGGATTACAGACTGAGCCACCGAGCCCGGCTTCATTTTTGTTTTAAATAGTTACATTCATTTAGATGTAGCAACCTATCTACTTTCTTTTTCCTATATCTTCATCCTTCCATTTGAGACCATTTTTCTTCTGTCTGAAGAATGCCATTTAGTGTGGCTCTTTTGACAAGTTCTTTCTTTTCTTGTATTAAAATTTATTGATTTTTCATTGAGGAAATCTTTACTGCCTATAGATTTTTTGATTAGCAGCTATTTGTTTTATTCTTTAAAACTTTTATTTCTCTTTTTTTCTGGTTATTCTAATTGTGTTGAATAGCCAGTATAGTCTTACTGTTTTCTTTTTTAAGTTAACCATGTCTTTTATATTTTTACTATTTTAATTTTTTTCTTTAACTTTAACCTGAGTAGACTAAATATCAATGATGATTTTTATTTTTTAATTTATTTTATTTGAAATAACAATATATCTTAAACCTGTTGTGCTATTTTTATCAGTTAAAAATCATTCACTCCTATCTTCAAGTGTTAATTCTACTTCATAGTCTTCTGTCTTTCTGGGACTCAGACCAAAGACAAATTAAATATTTTTGCTAATTTTTATGCTTCTTCTTGATACTTTTCAGCTATTTCCTTATTTTTTTTCTCATTAACTGTCAGTCAATCTAAATATTTCATTTCATTTTTTCAGTTCTTTAATCTTTTCTTGTACTATGTCTACTTTGTTGTTAAGATGATATATTAAACACCTATATTCTGTTACCATAATTTCTGTTTTAAGATGATTATTTTTATGTTTTTCTCTTGTATGATAAAATCCTGTTCAATTTCTTGAAGCATTAGTTACATCCACATCTAATCACTCATTCGGATTACCTGTAAATCTATTTATATTATATCTATTATTTATTCTATCATTCATTTTTCTTCTTTAACATCTCAGTGTTCTACATATAAGATTTTAAAGTTTATATAAAAACTTGAAGAAATATTCCTAGTGTCTGAGTAGTGTCACTTTCCTCTAGAGAAGATTTTCTTTTGCTCTGGCTGAACAGGTAGAATAAAAATATATCAGAAGTTCAGCTGATTTGAATCTCAACTTGTCTTTGAAAAGAATTATCTATTTTATTTCATTCTTACTCCCAGGATATAGCACTGAGAAGTTACATGTAAAATCCTGGGATGTTTACCAGCATTCCTTTTCCATATTGAGCCATAAATATGAAAGTTTGTATTTTAGTCCATTAAGAAAGTAGTCTGCTCCAGTTGAAGTCTTTGGGTAGTGACTTTCTGCTTGAATTTTGAGCCTTTCAGCTGTTCCTTGGGACTCAATATATGGTAAGAAGAAGTGTGGCTTGCTATGTTGATTCACTTCTCTTTCACTACCGTTTACATAGTATATTGTACTCGTGAGTTCATACCCATTTAGTTCTTTCATTTGACAAGTATGGTGGTTTATTTATTTAAATCTGATTTCTTGTTGGTTGAGAATATTGGTCTAGAAATAGCTAGACTTCCTTTACTGTAAGTAGAATTGTTATTTTTCCTTCTGTAATATTCAATTGATGTTAAACTATTCAAATACATATATTTAGATACATATTTAACTATTTTAATGAATTATTTTCATTAGTCAACCAATGCCATCTTTTGATTATACCTTAAATTATTATTCATTCTTTGGTTAATGAATTCTGGGACAAGGAAAAATAAAAGCAAGCTTAAATAACATAAGAATTCAAAGTAGAATTTTTTTATTTTACTTGCTTCTGAGAAGTAATTTTTGTAATTTTACTCTGCAACTCAATATGTAATATTTTGCAAATTACTTTACCTCTGTAGGTCTCAGTTTTCTCAGATAAAAGAAATGAGTTCAACCAGATGATCTTTAAAAGTCCTTCCATACCTAAAATTCTGTGATTTAATAAGAATAAATTAAACTTGAATCTTTGATGATTAAAGTTTAATTTGAATCTTGAAATCCATGAGATTTTTGTAGTTTCTAAATTTAGAATAAAATAATATTCTTCCATACCTCCAGTACTAGAAAATGTCCCATATGACCTGAACAAGTTCCAATGCAATAATTACCTTTGAATATATTTGTCAAGAAACTTTGAAAGGATGAGTAATATTAAGAAACTATACATTATCATATATCATTAAATATTATAAAGCCCCAATAATTTTAATAGTAGAGTGTCCATATAATACTACTATATTTATATAGTCAATATAAGACCATATAAATTAACAAATGGAGCAGACTGGTAACGTACATGTATATGTATGTATAGAAAAGTTAATTAAGATAGTGAGAGTTAGCATTGTATGTCAGTGGGGTATCATGGGCAGTTAAAAAATGGTGCTGAGATAGTTAATTATTTATATAGCAAAAGGAGGAAATCCTTTCTTCACAATTTACACAATCGAGATTGAGTAAAAACCCATATATACAAATTATGTTTTTAATTATGTCAGGGTTTCAAAACAAATCTCAAACTTGAAATAATATTTTCAGGTTATACAAATCATTGTAAGTAAGTGCGCAAGAGGTAGAGAAATTTTAATAATTAAGATTCAGAACTATGTAATCAGACTTGTGTGTGATATCAGACACATTTTATCCTGCCCCATATCTAACTTGAAATGATCACTGAAACAGTTAATTATTTTCTTCCTCAACTGTAAACTATGAATCATAGTATCTGTTTTAGAGAAGTGTTTTCCAAATTGAATAGGAAAATACCAAAATACTTAATATATTTTGAAAAAATACTCTTAGAAAAAATAGTACTGAAATATTTTAGAAATTATATTTGACAAATCTTATTTTTTTCTGCTGAGATTGATAGTGTTTGAAGAGGAACAAAAAATTTCAAAAGAAACGTTAAATTTGAAAGACTTGTTCATTCATCCAGCATAGGGTAAACACTTCTATATTTTGGAGCTACAGAAGAGACAAGGTATGGTGATCCTTCAGTTAATTCAGTCTAGTGACTTTGTTGAAGAATGAGAGAGGAATTACAGACAGCTTTTGAAAAGTAGGACAAGTGGTGCAGAAGGCTCACTCAAGTAAGGATGGAACCATAAACTGTAAATAGCAATAATTTTTACCTCAGGCGATTTATCACAGCTTAGCATATTAAATGTAGAAATGGAGAAAGTAGTGTTTTTATTGTTTAATAATCTATAGAGTTGATGTAGCAGGAAGAACACTTTTTAAATGATTTTTATTAGGTTAGATAAAAAATATCTTAATAGCTAACACCTATAGAAAGATAACAAAAGCAATCCAAGGATAATTTAATAAGAGTAGGAAGGATTGGAAAAAGTAGATGTTCAATGATTTCTGATAATTTCTAACTTACAATGAGAGAGTAAGAGATTGAAGAGAATATGTAGTTGTGGCAGAGAATAATATATTAGAGTGTAAGTTTGCAGAATTAGGTTATTTCCATGTAAACACAAATATAAGAATTGGCCATGGGAATGATTTAATGAAGTATAGTGGATATGACTGTTTAAATCCAAATGCCCAAAAATCTCTGAAGCCCAGCTAGCAAGAAAAGCACATTTGTTGAATGTGTTAACATAGGTATGTGGAATTTGTTGATAATAATTTAAATTGAGTCACTTCTGCATCACTAATATATAGAAGTGCCTGCCCTATGCTACAAACTTTAAATATATTGCATGTATTTACATGAACTGTCCTTGCAATCTAACTTGCTGATCTTAAAAAGATTTTAAAACTGTGAAGACAATGACATACATAAAGTAAAGAACAGTAATAACCCTGTGAGCCTCACTGAACAATTTTCCTTGTGGCAAGGAAAGCTTCCAATGTCAAGCTAAAGATGTCATTTGGCATCCAAATACTTTTATTCCAATTCAGATGACAAAAGTCCCATTTCATTTTTTTTTCTATAAGAAGCTGTAAAGGTCAAATGATAACAATTTTTTAACAAAATAATTTATAGTATAAGTAAAACATTTGTTAATCCTGAATAGTGCTTTAACTTTAATCATTTTGTAAAAGGGAGCCTTAGACCTAAAAAAAAAAAAAAAGTGAAATACATTTTATTTTAATTATCTGTTAAAATTAAAATATGAAAAAGATCATTTGTTTTTGAACTCCACCTTTCTGGTGAAGAAAGTTTTACATAGAAGAATTATTCTTGTTTCTTTTATGTTTTTTGTGTCTCTCAAAGATGATTCCTAATGAATTGCCAAATGTAAGTTTGAGACTAGAAATTATAGACCACAGTTATTCATTCCAGTCAAACGCCACAGAAAAGAACAGCAACAAATCAAAGTTAATTTGTAATTGAAACCAACTATTACTAAAAGCAATTTAGCTTTAAAGAACCTTGACATGTTCAAAAGATGAATTACTTGATGCAGCTTTGTTATTTAAAATTATTTTTAATCATTTAATAGAAGAGAAGGTTAAACCTCGAAAGGCCAGACAGGAATGGAATCTATTTCATGTTCTTTTTAAAGCTCAGAGGATAAAATACTGTTTGAAGATAAATTAAAATTTATTTCAGGAAATCAAAACAGCATTGGGTGTAGTTTTAAGGTAATGGCTATATTGTAAGTGTGAATACAATGCAATACAAAACTTTACAAATTATAAAAAACAGTAAATTTGCATGGTTGCCTTGCACTTTAATTTCTCTCTGTAAATACCTAGAACATTTTGTTTTGCTTTATTTTCTATTTTCCTGCATTGTTTCCATGATTTATATGAATGATAAACTGAACAAAGTTCACAACTTTGCTAGCAACCTAATATTTTACAAGTGTGAAATCTCACTGTTAACTTAATTCACAGCTTTTGCTATTTAAGAACTGTAGTTTATTCTATATAACTTAAACGCAAGGCTGGGAAGGACCTTACTTTACTAGTGTCAGTCTGGGTAGTGGGTTATTATTATTATTTTTTTTCTAATGTAAAGTACGACAGCCAAGATGGCCAACTGGAGACAGCAGATGACTGTCACTCTCAGCAAAGAAATCTAAAAAGAGGAGCGAACTTGGTGCTCTGAAGATCTTTGTGGAAACTCACACTGGTGTTTATCAGATGGTCACCTGGGGACATGAAGAATGGATAGCTCAAAGTCCCAGCCACTCCCAGAAGGGGTCTTGACAGGAAATCAAGAGAGTGCGCTCAGAAAAGGAAGAGGTAAGAACAGCAGAGTTTTTTACACACATTTTGTGATTCTCTGCAATCCCAGGCAAAGGAGAGATGACAGTACAGGCACTCCCCCAAGGCCCCCCTGCCCAGAATTGGGGCAGAGGCACTGGTGGGATCCACATGGGGCCTGGGGGATTTCAGTCTCTGGTGAGCTCCAGTGCTGGTGACCACGAATTTCCTCATGGATAGGCTCCATGGATAATACCCAGTGGGGTTGGCCTGTATTGTATGGTACACCCTCATGCCTTCTTCTGCCCCAACAGGGGCTATGTGCCTACTTTTGGATGTTTGTCCAGCAGCATTGGCACCTGTGCTGGACCCAGATCAGGGCTACAAACACAGCTAGTTTTTAGGGGGCTTTTGTCATGGGAGGGGCTGAGACAGCCCCTCCCATGGAACACGGTGGAAACTAGGAGGCCCCACCCACTTGCAGACTGAGGAAAATACATCAGTTATTTGCCAACGGTGCAGCAGTCTCGCTCTACCACTGTGCAAAGGGAGCGGATTCAACTAGATGGAAGGAGACCATTTCATGATCTCCAGAGCATCTGTGCCCAGAGGGTACCCTGGCTGCCCTCCAATCCTGTTGATGAGATTAGTATGCTGGGGAGGGGGACTCTGGATTACCTGTCCAGCCAAGATTCCTGAAAACTTGTGCTGGAGAAAGGGGAAAACCCCTGATCTGGAGGAAAGAACTTGCTCTGCCTTCACCAGATTGCAACAGTGAAGTAGTGCCAGACAGTTTCCCCTCAGTTCACCACACTCCCTCTCACTTTTGCCCCTTCCAGTTTATCAAATTAAAAATAACAAGACAAAAATTAAAAAGAGGAGACTACCCTCACAAATAAAGAAGAGCCAACAAAAAAACACTGTCAATCTCCAAAACCTTAACAATTTGACATCCAACAAGGAACTTTGCATACCACAGCATTAGAACCCATCCAGAATGACCTGTCCCCAGTGACAAATAGAACTCAGACTATAATGGCAAAGAGACTCAAAAAGATTCAGGAGAAAGTAGTCATTCAAATTAGCCAAGCCACAAAAACAGTACGGAAGATGAAATCTGATCTGTTCATTCTGAGAAAGAACAAAATTGAACTTCTGGAAATAAAGATTTCCCTCTTGGAGTTTTGAAACATAATAGCAAACATTAACAGCAGAATCAATCAGGTAGGGGAAAGGCTCTCAGAGTTTGAAGATCAAATTATTTAATTAACCCAGTCTGACAAAAATAAGGAGAAAATAATTAGAAAAATAAGCAAAAGCTATGAGAGATCTGGGATTATGTAAAGAGACCAAATATACAACTGACTGAATAAGCAAGCCTTCCAAGATGTCATCTAAGAAAACATTCCCTACGTTGCTAGAGAGACAGCTGTGCAGATATAAGAAATTCAAAGAACTCTTGGAAGGTATTACACAAGAAGATCATCCCCAAGGCACATAATAATTAGACTTGCCAAGGTGAACATGAAAGAAAAAATCCTAAAGGCAGCTAGAGGTAAGAGACAGACCACTCACCAAAGGAGAAAAATTAAAATTGCAGCAGACCTTTCATAAAAACCTTACAAACCAGAATGGACTGGGGATGCATCTTTAGCATTCTTAAAGAAAAGCAATTTAAGTCATGAATTTTCTACCTCACAAGTTAAGTTTCTTTAATGGAGAATTAGAATTTTTTCCTGACATGGAATCCCTAAAGAAATATGCTATCTCCAGACCTGCCCTTCAGGAGATGCTTAAGAAAGTAGTAAGCACAGAAATGAAAAAAACCCTTCACCCATCACAAAGGCATAGGAAAATACAAAGTTAACAGACCATGCAAAACAACCACAAAGCCTAGAATGCAAAGCAGCTTCTTAGTAGCGATATGACAGAAACAACAGCCACATATAAATAATTAACTGAAACATGAATGGAACAAACTGGACATACCATTCCAAAGGCACAAAGTGGCAAATTGGAAAGAAAAGTATGATCCATTCATCCACTGCCTTCAGAAAACCCATCTCACTGCAAATGACACATATGGGCTCAAGGTAAACAATCAAAGATTTTTCAGACAGATGGAAAACAAAAAAGAACAGAAATAGCTAGTATTAGATCATATAAAACAGACTTTAAACTAATAAAAGTTAACAAGGGCACTGAAGGGCACTACATAATGATAATGGGCTCAATTCACCAGGAAGAAATATCCATTTTGAATGTATATGCATCCAACACAGGAGCATTCAGATTTAGAAAACAATTGTTAATTGTTAAGAAAGGGCATAGACAACCTAAAAGAACAGTCAGAGTCGTCAATACCCCATAACAGCTTTAGATACATCATCAAGGCAGAAAACTAACAAAGAAATTTAGAAGTTTAACTCATCGCTGGACCAAATGGATCTAATAGACATCTATAGAATGACCACAAAATATACATTCTTTTCATTAGCACACAGAGTAAACACAACCACATACTCTGACATACATCAAACACAAATAAATTTCAGAAGACCAAAAATCATACTAAGCATCTTCTAAGACTACAGCAGAGTAAAAATAAATATCACCAACAGAAATTCCCCAAAATGCACAAATACATGGAAATTAAACGACATGATTCTTAATGACTCTTGTGTTAACATAGAAATCAAAACAGAAAGAGATTCCTAGAAACAAAGACACAACATAATGAAACCTTTGGGCATACCATGAATGTGGTGCTGAAAGGGACAGTATTACATGCACACATCAAGAAAATAGAGAGATTTCAAGTAAACAGTCTAATGTTGCAGCTAAGGAAGCTGTAAAAAAGAAAAATCCAATCCCAAAACCAGTAGAAGGATATAAATTATCAAAATAAAATCAAAGTTAAATGAAATAGAGAACAAAAAAATTATACAAAGGCTTGACAAGTTTAAAAGCTAGTTCTTTGAAAGAGTAAATAAGATTTACAACCTCTGGCCAGATTTAAAAAAGAAAAGGGCAATGTTAAACTGACCCTGAAGAAGTACAAAAGATTATCAGAGACCACTACAAACATCTGCATATCAATAAGCTAGAAAATCTAGAGGAAATGGAGAAATTCACATACAGTCTCCCAATATTGAAATAGGAAGAAATGGAAACCTTAAACACACCAGTGAAAAACCTCCCTGCCAAAAAAGGCCTGAGTCAGATGTTTTCTCAGCTGAATTCTACTTGCCATACAAGGAAGAGCTGATATCAATGGGATTGATATCAGCAATCAAGAATGAAGGAAGCCTCTCTAGCTCATTTTATGAAATCAATATTAGACTGATATCCCCAAGTAGTAAAGATCCAATAAGGAAAGAAAGCTTCAGGCCAGTTTCATTGATGAACATTGATGAAAATATTCTCAAAAAGATAGTAGAAAATTGCATTCAGCAGCACATTACAAGGATTATTCCTCATGACTAGGTGGACCTCATTCCAAAGATACAAAGCTGTTTCCATATAGGCGAATCAATAAGCATAATGCACCACATAAACAGATGTAAAACCAAGAACCACATGATTATCTCAATAGACGCCGAAAAAGCATTTGATAAAATTCAACATCCCTTCTTGACAAAATCCTGAATCACCTAGGCATCAAAGTAACATCCCTCAAAATAGTTTGAGTCATCTACTACAAATCTACAGTCAGCATCATATTTAATGGTCGAAGCTGGAAGAAGTCCCCTTAAAAACTGGAACAAGACAAGGAGGTCCACTCTCACTACTCCTAGTTAACGTGGAACTGGAAGTTTTAGCTAGAGCAATCAGTCAGGGGACTTAATTAGATTTATCCCAAGAGGAAGTTAAAATATCCCTCTTTGCAGATTATATGATAATATACCTAGAAAATCCTAGCGAGTCTGTCAGAAATCTCCTTGCACTGATAAACTACTGTGGTAAATTCTCAGGATACATCATCAATGTGTAATAATCAGTTGCATTTCTATACACCAACAACAAGTAGGCTGAGAACCAAATAAAAAACACATTCCCATTTATAATAGCCATTAAAAAAATGCCTCATCTAACCAAGAGGTGAAAGATTTTTACAATAAGAACTACAAAGCACTGCTCAAAGAAATCAGAGACACAAACAAATGGAAGAACATTCATGTTCACGGACTGAAAGAATCCATATTGTCAAGACCCAAAGCTATCTCCAGATTCAACAAAATCCCTATCTAACTACCAGCAACATTTTTCACAGACCTAGAAAAGAATACAAAAACTTATACAGAAGCTGAAAATGGCCTGAACAATTAAAACAATCCTCAGCAAAAATAACAAAGCTGGTGGCATCACATTCCCAGACTTAAAACTTTACTATAAATAACCAAGACAGCATAGTAGTGGTACAAAATAGACATATAGACCAATGGAACAGAATAATAAAATGAAAATATGACTACTGACCTACAACCAACTCATCTTTGACAAAGCCAACAAAAACAAACATTATGGGAAGAAAATGTTATTTAGTAAATGATACTGGGAAAGCTGACTAACCACATTCAGAGGAATGAAACTGGACCCCTTCCTAGCACCATAGTCAAAAATTAACTCAAAATGAATGAAAAACTTAAATGTAAAGCCTCACACTATAAGAATCTTAGAAGAAAAATTAGGAACCACCCTCCTGGAAATAACCTAGTCAATGAATTCATGGCCAACTTCTCAAAAGTAAATGAAAAAACACTAAAATTGGCAGGTGGGAACTTACCAAGTTAAAAATTTTTGCACAGCAAGAGAAATCATCAAGAAAGTAAAGAGACAACCCACAGAATGGGAAAAAAAATATTTGCAAGCTATACATCTGACAAAGAGCTAACATCAAGTATCTATAAGGAACTCAACTCAACTGACAGAAAAAAAATAATAAAAAGTGGACAAAGGACATGAACAGACACCTATCAATGGAAAGCATATGAGAACCGACAAACAAAAACATGCTAAATGTCACTAATTATCAGAAAAATAAAAATCAAATCTATACTGAGATACCATCTCAAACTGTCTATAATTAAATATTAAGGATATCTATAATTATAAATTCAAAAACAAACAGATGTTGCAAGACTGTGAAGAAAAGAGAACACTCATACACTGTTGTTGGGAAGGTCAATTAATTCAACCTTTTTGGAAAGCAATTTGGAGCTTTCTCAAAGAACCAAAAATAGAGCTACCATTTGACTAACACTTCTGAGAATATACCCAAAGGAACACAGATTGCTCTACCAAAAAGACATCTGCATGTGTATATTTATTGAAGCACTATTCACAATAGCAAAAACATGGAACCAACCCAGATGTTCATTGAAGGTGAACTGAATAGAAAATGTGGTAAATATACATGATGGACTACAGCACAGACATAAAGAACAAAATCATGTTCTTTGGAGCAACATGGATGCAGCTGAATACCATCATTATAAGTGAATTATCACAGATACTAAAAACTGAATACTGCATGTTCACACCCACAAGTGGGCACTACACTTGGACACATGTGCACAAGGAGAGGAAAAACAAACTGTGCACTGCTAAAGGAGGGAGGAAGCAAAGGGTGATAAGGTATACAAAACCACTCATTTGGTATCATGCCCTCTGTGGTGGGGGAAGGCCCCTCAAAAGCCCAAACTTTACCTTCACACAATAATTATGTAGCAAATCCTCACATGTATCCAACAATTCTAAAATTAAAAAAAAAATTTTTGGTTTAAAAATAAAATTTTTATGGGAAAAAATATAATCTGAACAGTCAATACTATGACTTTATGAATATTACAATAACTTTTAAGTAAAATATTTCTGATATTCATCTTTGCTCTAGTGTATAAGTATAGAATATTGCAAGCATGGAAATAGTAAGTTTGGCTTTCTCTCTCAGAAGTCCATTTATACTGTACAATTGCCTTGGTTCAAATCCCAGTTCCATCATTTACTAACTGTGTGACCATAGGCAAATAATTCAGTCTGAGTCTTTGTTCTCTTTCTAGAAAATGAAAGCAATAACATTTCCAACTTTGTAGGGTTACTGAGAGAAACAAATGAGTTAATGTGTAAAAAAGCATTCAAGTAATGATCAGTAGATAGTATAAGTTCAGGAAATGGTGGTGGTGGTGATGATGATGATGATGATGATGATGATGATTTGAGACAGGGTCTCTGTCATCCAGGCTAGAGTGCAGTGGTGGGATTACATCTCACTGCAACCTTGACTTCCTGGGATCATGCAATCATCCAACCTCTACCTCATAAAGTACTGAGATTATAGGCATGAGTCACCTGGCATTAACCAGAAAAATAAATAAATAAAATTTAAAAAGTAGAAATATAAAATACAGTGTTCTCAGTGAACATCTCTAATGTCAAGACTTAATCAATTAGAAATAATACATTTTCTTAATTTGTTTTATTTGTTCATATATATGAACCTTGCACATAGCCAGTTTCTCCCTCAAGAAAATTTGCTTGAGGAACAAATAACTATTAAACTGCCTCTTTAATATCAGCTTCATTCCTTTTTGTAATGACACTGTATTCTACTTATTCACGAGTAGAGGGAAGAATTAGTACCAAACATAAAAGCTTTTGGTTAATAGTTGAATACAACAGAAATGTTCTAAAGCAAAAATTCATTGGTTAGAATAAAAAATATCTTGATTATTGGAAAGCTTGATCACTTTGATTACTATTCTCTGTATGTGTAATCAGCAAGTTCTGAGGAAATTTATCAATATAAATCTTCTTCTAACATGCATAAGTGTGTTTCTGTGTTTTCATATGGAATCACTAAGTTTAGGAACAACACAAGAAATGAGGCTTTTAAAATTTTTATTGAATATATTATTGCAATTTTCATCTACATATCCCCAGACACACTAAAAGTCATGGTTTTAATGGAAATTTAATAAAGTGGAAAGTGAAAGACATTGAGAACTACAACAATGATAGATACAGAGCAATGACAGGCAAATGAATTGGTCAATTAAAGCACCCAAGTTTGTGGGTATTATTTGGCATGTCACACTGAATGTCAAAATTAAAAATTAGAAATCTAAATATCCATTACATATCCGTTATTATGATAACATCTATGCTATTATTATAGTCAAGATTTAAAAAAAGAAGAAAATAATACAACACAAAAAGGCAAACATAGTTAAAGCTAAAAGCCAAACATAAGATCAGGCATCTAAATAGATTAGGCAGATTAGGCAAAGATTAGACAAAGGAAAAGTATTCGGTAGACAAAATTCAAGTCCAAATCCATATTTGTTCCAAAATATGGTTTTTAAATACTCAGCTGAATTGATAGGTGAAAAAAGATATAGAAGATCATATCTTTCTATCCCTTAAACAAATTATTTAGTGTACCGGTTTTCAATCTTGCTAAATATTTAAATTACCTGGGTAGTTTAAAAAGTCACATAACATATCATTGAAAGTAATAGGTTTTAGGGTGGGAACTAAGAAAAGGTGATTCCAATGTGTAGTAAAGTTTGGGAACTGCTCACATAGCGTATTTCTAGCAGAATGTACTCTCATGTTTCTAAATGTAATTATCATATACACACACACAGACACACACACACACTTTCTCTCTCTCTCTCTCACACACACACAGAATTGGAGTGCTGCATTGAAAAAGTAAAGTTTATTCTTATTGTATACTTTTATTGCAGTAAAACAGGTGACTGTTTGCTTGGGTCTAAAGACTCATGTGTTAGAGGATACATTTTCACTGTAATTAAAATACATGGCCTACACATGGTAAATACAAATTTTGTAAATTTTATCTCATACTACAAAAGATTTCCAGGAAGCAATACAAAACATTTTCTTCATATCAAGCACTTTATTTTTCATGCATGTGTATACGTGCTTCTGTATGAATAACAAGGCAAGCCTTTTCTGACTAAAATTCTCTTTTGGGACTTTTAGGTTACATTTAATTGATGTTTTATGTTTAAACAACTGACCATTATTTTATATATGGCCACGGTTTTATTTTCAGATTCATTTATATAAAATGAGACCAACATGATATTGATCAATACCGGCTATCTAACAAGGATAAGCATGTGGCTGTGGTTCCAGTGTCAATATTTCACTTTTACTTTCAAATAATTATACTTTAGGATAAGTTAGATTGTCCCTCTACAACTAAAAAGTTACCAATTTTGATAAGAATGTTCTAGGACATTCTTTTTTAAAAAAAAAAACAAAAACAGGGCATTAATCGTCACGTACTGAGACTAGAGAAGAACTCTTAATTTAATATCTAACATGAGCAAGATCCTAGCTTCATGTTAAACATGATCATCCTAAGTGTTCCCCCTACAAACTTATACAATTGGAGAAAGTGAGCACCAGGACTTTAATCTGATCCCCTAAGCACCTTGACTGTCTGTCGTAACTTAATCAACATCTACCTTTCAGTAATAGTGACAACTTAAATTTATAATTTAGTTTCTACGAATCCATAAATTTTGTGGAAAAAGATAATCTTATTCATCTTTGAGTTACTCCTATCTTATTCATTGTACTTTTCTCCTTTTCCTCTATCTTATGAGAAAATAACTGTTTTTTTGGAACAAGTAGATAAGGGGAGAAAGAAGGAAAGACTAAAGACTGACTTTGAGACAGAGCAAGGACTTCTTTGTTTTGTTTTGTTTTTTTGAGTTAGAGTCTCACTCTGTCACTCAGGCTGGAGTGCAATGGCATGCTCAAGGCCACCACAGCCTCAACCTGCTGGGCTATGGTGATCCTTCAGCCTCAGCCTTCCAAGCAGCTGTTGCTCCAGGCACGTGCCACTACGCCCTGCTAATTTTTTCATTTATTGTAGAGATGAGGTCTCACCAAGTTGCCCAGACTGGTCTTGAGCCTGTGGACTCAGGCAAAGGGCTTCTTTTAGGGACCTGTCAACCCTCCATCCCCACCACGCATGGAATTAAAGGAAAAATGTTTGAGTTCCTTCAAGAGAAATCCCAGGCTAGCTAGCTCTGAGAAGTAAATGAAATGAAATGAAATGATAATTATAGTATAAACAATAGTTAGTCAACAAAGTCAGAGTCACAGGGTGTTTGGTTCTCTATAGAAAGTAAAAGATAACAACTTTTATTACTTTTTTTTTTTTTTATATATTTAGAAACAGCCTGTTATCCAAGCTGTAGTGCAGGGGCACAACCATAGCTCACCATAACTCAAACTTTTGGGATCAAGGCATGCTTCTGTTTCAGTCTCCTGAGTTGCTAGTACTGCAGGCATATGTCACCATGCCAGCCTGATATTTTTATATTTTGTAGACATAAGATCTTGATATGTTGTCCAGGCTGGTCTTGAACTACTGGCCTCAAGCAATCCTCCAGTTTTGGCCTCCCAAAGTGCCAGGATTATAGGCATGAGCCATTGCCCCCAGCCTAACATCATAGCATATATTCTTAAAATTTTTTTTTCAGAAACTGTGACCCCACCCCCCTCCCGCCCCACAAGGTGGAAAATGCTAACTGCAGTCACATAGACACCTCAGACATTGAGGAGCTGAGGACTGAACTCTGGCCATTGTTCTTTATTCTAAATTGAACAAAAGATCCAGCAGAGAGTTATGCCTGCAGGCCATCAATCTTGCTTAATTTGTCACTCTTACACAATATATTGTTGCTCTGGTAATCTGATGCTTGTATAGCACCACATGATAATTAACAAATTTCCCTATCTTAACTAGTGTATGCCAAAGCCAATCCTTGTGCATTCCTTTCTGGTGACCACTTTTTTTAGGTAAAGCCTTGTTCCCTTAACCAATAGCAAATCAAAGAATCTCTTAATCCTCCTATGACTTGCATGCTCTCGCTTCACGATTTCTCACCTTTGTGGGCGAAACCAACACATAACTTTCATGTATTAATTTGTAATTTAGACTGTAATTCCTGCTTTCCTGAAATGGACCTCTGACTTTAAAAACCCTCACTTGTAAGCCATCAAGGGGTTAGGATCCTAAGTTCTTTTTGCTTGGCACCCTGCAATAAATGCCCTTTCTTCTCTCACTGTCAACCCTGGTGTTGGTGATTAGCTTAACTGTGTTGGGCAAGTAGACACATGTTTGACTTAGTAACAATGTGACTATAGCAGAGTATTAATATGAGATGTTCGTGGTAAATGTGTGAATCTGTAGGTTAGGACAAGTGTACTGAGTGCATTGAAATATGGCCAGAGGAGTAATATTAGTGCTGCTTCATGAATAGTATAATTACAATAATTAAAAAAGGAAACATTACAAAAATATATTTTTTTCACTTTCCTTCAACACTTTTTTTAACTCCGATTTTTCTTCTTTTTAAGTTCCTTTTTCCACTTATACTTATCTATTTTTCTCCTCTTTTTTCTTTTTTTCTGTCCTGTGTTATTCTGAGGTTCTAGTGATGCTGGAGACCTAAAAATGAAACTAGTTTAGAAATAAATAATTCCTGCTAGGCAACATTTTATCTCTCTGTGGGCCGAACTAAAATCTAAATTAGTAGGAGCTAGTAGGGACTTCTTATTATCATTTTCTGAATCATGAGTATATTAATTAACTGAAAAGACTAAGAATTGGTGTTATGGGAGAAAATATACAGCATGCCTTCAATCTATAGTGAATTCAATGATCTAGTAAAGCAAATGACTGTAAGTGGATCTCATTTAAAATATTTTCTCATTTTGCCAAAAGGTCACAGTATTCTGTTTAAAGTTCCTCAGCAAATAAAGTCCTAGATGTGCTAAAATATGCTGAATTCACTTATGCATGGAAGAAATGGTCCTTGCTATGAGATTCCTCTGCTTTAAAATACAACATTCCAAATAGTCTTGCTGGTAGTCAACTATCATCACGCCCTCACCCTGGAGTATACAATACAAGACACCTAAACGTAATCTGTAGTCTATTTTTTAACAAAATTCTAATTTCTTCTTGCTTAATGGTATACCCTGCCTTGGTCTATGTATCATTTAATGTACTCTGAATATTTTCAATAGTCTGTATACAGAACAAGATAAACTAGAGTTTAGTTCTATGCATTTGAATACAATTTTATAATCTCACAGTCTTCATAGTCAATCTCTGTAGTGCATGCTTACTCCTCACAGATAGTCTGTCTAGAAAAATAGTCTAGGAAGAATTACCGTAGAGAGTTATGCTTGTTTTCCTATTTGCATGTTAATACCCAGAATATGTTTTAAGTATTCGGGATCACTATTTTATAGCCAAATGCCATCTGAAGTCTAAGAAAAAAACTAAAAAGTCTTGCGTGGACCTGTAAGACCACAGTGTTTATTTATTTTTTTCTATAAATGTAAGTGATCATAAAAAGCTCAGTGTCTCTAAGGAAAACAGATCAGACCCTCTTTTAATATGCAAATACAGGAACTCAGCATCAACGTTGTGTTAACTCCTAATCTTTTTTTTTTGCAAATTTTTAATTTTGTGATCCCATTTCCCTGCCAAACTGCATTAGTTTCATTGTTTATAAATCAGCCCTGGATTCCCTGAGGCAGAAAGGCCAGGCAGTCAGCTTAATACATCCTTAAGCTGTATTAGCCTTAAGCTTCTCTATCAGAGAGGTCTGTAAACAGTTTCCAAGGGGGTGGGGGGAGAAGACAAAGTTTTAATACATGGCTAATTTTATGAGAATGATACAAAATGTGGGAAATATTTGCTTTTTTATTTTCTTGAAACTAAGAAAATAAAATAAAAGATGACTGACACAAGAGGCTCAACTGTAAGCAGAAATTATTCATTCTGAGAAAATACATAAATAGAAAAGTGCATACTGCGTTTGGTAGAACATTTGATGCTTTTAAAGTTCCAGCACCTTTCAGAGGACCATCATGTTTTCTATCTGATAATAACTTGTTCCAAGTTGAATCACCATGGTTGACTGCACCCTATCACACCTTTGGATTAGTAAAGTGGAACTTAGAAGTATTTGTGAAGTTTTTCTTGATTATTCACAAGTTAACTCCAAATTGAAATAGGCTGCAGTAAAACACCCAGTTCACTCCAGCATAGAACAAAAGCACTGAACTATATTTCAACAAATTGACCTTCAGAGATTATTATGACCTTTATATTGTCACTAACATCAGCGAAGCATTTTTTTACTTTTTTAAAAAATAGAATTTGATGGTAAACATTTGGTAAAGAAGGATCATTAAAACAAATCCTGTGAAAATTTTCTAAAGAGGATAGGGATAACTGATATTTGTAGATATTTTAGTTAATCAAATAAAAATATAGCATTTTAATTTTAATTAAATTCTTATAGCTGCCTAGTTACAATAGTAAAATTTTACTGGAAGAAACAAGGTTTTTTTTTGTTGTTGTTGTGAATATTTACATATTCAATCTTGCTTTGTTTTTACTTTTTTGTAAACATTCTATTGAACCTATTTGTGGAACATTTTATAATACCTAAATACTTTTATATCTTCAAGTTTATTTCAGACTCAGATGACATTGACTTTAAAAACACTAAAATGATACATTCCAAAACAGGCAGCAATTTGTTTATTGGTACTGATGCTAACTCACATTTTAAAATTTTACAGCTTAAGGTGAAATTTCGCTACAAAGAATGGCAGTTATGGTCACTATCTTTTGTTTTTTGTTCTGATCTGAGAGGTAAAGAAGACACTTTGCTACTTCAAGAAATTTGATAACACAAAAAGTATGTGTTTGCTATTGTGCATGTAGTCGTATAAGCTACTGATTAAAAAAAAGCCACAAAAATTGCATTTATGTGGTGTTTTCTAAACACGATGTTCAAATTTTAAATTTTTACATCATGATTAATATTTTCAAAGAAAAATGTATATATATTTTAAAAAGCAGATACTTTTTAACATATAATGAAAGGTTTGTGAAAAAGACTACAGAGAACATTAGCGCTGAAATTTCAAATAAAAATTTCTTTGAGGACTATGGATTGTGAATTAAATAATTATCTTTGGTTTCGCCCTGTTGATGAAAATTTCTTCATACCAGGCAGTTTACATACTAATGTTAGGTAATTCTAGATTATATAATTTTCCTTCTAATATTGTCTCCAAATTTAGCCTTAGTTGCCATAAACTTATCCATTAAAAAAAATTGCAACAATTTAAAATATAACCTGTCATATATATGAGACAACTTCAAATGTTTGAAGATTGAAGACATTTACCATTGCTTCAACATTATTGGTATTTTGTTGGTTTAATCTCAAAATACCTTGCCTTTTATTTAAAATTATAGAAACCATAGAAAAATTAATATTTTTTGTTCATGTTTGGCCATAATTTTTACAAACTGTTTATCCATATTATTATTGAATTATTGCAGAGATTATTGAACAAGTGAGACTGTTTATTCCATCACTGACTGGATTCCAGATTATTATGTTTTGTTGATTTGGTCTATATCATCTTTGTCTTATGTTAACTTTGGTGTCAGGCATTGGTTTTGCTTAAGACGTCCTATTTACTTAAATGTACATAATGTATATTGGGTAAAATAAAGTCTTTCAAACCAAATTAAGTAATCAAATTCCATTAATTTAATAAACTTAATTTCAGACAGAATATAGTCAATAACCTATGAGATGAAGTTTGTTAAGTGGTCGTAGAGTATGCACAAACAATGTATTAGGTATTTTTCTTTTAATAAATAGCTGAGGTGGCATACAGTAGATGTAGGCATAGTATTTTAGGGAAGAGATGCAAATTCTCCCTTTATCTCTGATCATATATATGCTGTGATTCCATGTTTCACGTGAAATACTTTTCATTTATTCAATTTTCTTTAACAACACATATTTAGTTTACTTGAAGCAATTGAGTTTGAAAAACTTTAAATTACAGCAGTCACAGAAAAACAAACCAGCAAAACAATAAAATACTAATCAGGGATACTGCATTTTTGTTTGTTTGCTTAACACTCTCATGGCTCTATTCAGTTACTCAAAAGTATTTATTTATTTATTTTAAAAATGCACAAGTCAGGATTGGGTACATAAAGTGGCCTAGATACAGTTGATGTTTGGGCCTCCCGTTGGCCCTCACTTCGTCTGGATTAGAATCAGACACCCTTATTGATCTTTTATGTGCGTGTTACCCCCCACCCCCAGGAGTGTCCCTGTACTGCCAGTTCCTTTCATGTAGTATTACGGTAGTTGTTCGGCATCCACTTATTAGTGAAAACATGTGGTATTCAGTTCTTTGTATCTGTGATAGATTGCGGAGTATGATAGACTCCAAATCCATCCAAGGTGCTGCGTAGTCCATAGTTTTTTCCTTCTTTATGGGTGTGTAATATTCCAATATGTATATGTTCCACTTTTTTTATACTGTCCAGTTTTGATGGGAAGCATAGTTGGTATCAGGTTTTTGCTATTGTGAATAGTGCTACAATAAACATGCATGCACAGGTATCTTTTTTGTAGAATGATTTGAGTTCCTCTGGGTATATTTCCAGAAGGGGGTTTACTGGGTCATATGCAAGGCCGATTATTAGATCTTTTAGAAATCGCTACACTGTTTATGGTAGAGATTGAACTAGTTTCTACTCCCAACAACAGTGTAGAAGTGTTTTCTTTTCTCCACATCCTCGCCAGCATCTATTGTTTTTTGTTTTGTTAACGTTGGACATTCTTACTGGAGTTAGGTGGTATCTCAGTGTGGTTACTCAAAAGTATTTGCTTCAAAGTTTTCAAGTAGAGATTCTTGTGAAAACTTAACATGTTATACACTGTCACACAAAGAGCATTAAAATAGGGACCAAAAAATGCCTACAGTATAAAACCCATCTTCCTTATTTGCATGAAATAGCACCCACATAGCTAAATAAGGTTTTAAAGTTATCTGGAGGCTTTAAGTGTTGCTTCCAAACCAAAGAACCCTAATTTTGATCGCACAATAAGATGATTGATACAAAAGTCAATATATAGATTTCATTTTATAAATAAGTATTTTGTTATTTGGCATAGCAAGCAATAAGGATTCTTAGGGACCAGAAAAAGGCATTTCAATTGTTGAAATCAGAAGAAAAATGTTCGTCTTTTGGCAATTTCAATTTCCCGACTAAACTTGTACCAAGTGTTTTATTTCAGTCAGTTGCACAACTTTTTTAGTTTCTCCAAAAATAACTCATAATTTTTTACTTTAAAATGCAAAGTCATACATCTTGAACTAAAAAAAAAAAAAAAGCAGCAGTAGTTCTATATTTGGTAGTTTAAATTTGTCCCAGTATAGAAGCACAACTTTAATTAAATTGTTGACACAAAATTTTATTTTTTTTAGCAATCTGCGTTTTGAGCAATAAAATTCAGGGGAGAACGTGAACACAGTACCCCACTACCACAAATTATGTAGTCGAGTTTCCCACATTTGGGGAAATCGCAGGAGTCAGCACATCCACAGTGCAATGAATAGGCTGCGTCCTGGGAAAACCACCTTAGTGACCTTCGTATCGGTATCTCCACTGCCAGGTAAGTGTGGCACTAAATTTTGAAATAAACGTACAAATATTAGATAGTCAAGATTAGAAAAGCAATTGTCTTGAACATGGAGCCAACATTATATTTTATTTAATAGTCATATAAATAAATACAAACTCTCACTTATCCTAAATATTTTCTAATGGGCATCCATCCACTTGAAAACAATACTGATTGAGCTTCAGATATTTTTCCCAAACCTAGTATATTTCAATTAAATAATATACTTGGTAATGCTTATAACTACAGAAATAATTAAAGGTTCTAGTCATAAAAGTTAGAAACACTTTGCTGAGTGATATCCTAATCCTTTAAGAAGCAAACTCAAAAATTTGATCTGAATGACTTATTATCAACAGGCACTTGTCCGACTTTTGAGGACTACTAGTGCTGCTTTCAAAGCCACCCCTGCTTCTTTCCTTTTTCATCCTATTAATCCAGGCGTACATGTTGTCAACCAAGAAAGATTTACGGTAAGCACAGCTTGTTGCATAAAACTATATCAACAGTAATATTTATATTTCAGATGATACTCAGTTTCTTTCTCTTTGCTTGTTTAAAACCTGAACTGTCTGAAAAGATGGTCGAGATGTAGGACTAAAGGTTTTCCTGGGCATTCAGTTTACTAACTTTCTTTTGAGATAGAGGGAGAAGAGCAAAACCTGAATGGATGATAATCATAAAAGAATAGCTGAGAAGAAAAAGAATGCACACCTTAAAATCTCCAAATAAATAATTGTTGGCATGTCATGATGGCAGTTTAAAAGAAAGGGTCCACCTCCTTGTCTCTGGACTCAGCATAAGCAATTTTTCTTTCAAAAATAAAATCTTATCAGTCATCACAAAATCTATGACCCAGATGGTTGAATAGATGATTTATTATGTTGCTTCTAACTTTTCAAGTTATTAATGTGACAAAAAAACCCGTATGCTCTTACCTCCCTTCAAAAGAGTCACTGCCTTCAAAGTAAAAATAAGTCACCGCTAAAAAATTATCAACTTATCATTCAGGGGACTATAATACTTTAATATTATAGCTGACTATAATTTCAGTTAATTTATAAATAATTTATTTATAAACATTGAAAGAAGGAAGTAACCTGTATTTATATGAAGAAAACATGATTGTGTAATAGAAAATTCAAGCCGGGCTCGGTGGCTCAGCCTGTAATCCTGCGCTTTGGGAGGCTGAGGTGAGTGGATTGCCTGAGCCCGCGGGTTCAAGACCCGCCTGGGCAACTTGGCGAGACCTCATCTCTACAATAAATCGAAAAATCAGCCGGGCGTGGTAACGTGTGCCTGTAATTCTGGCTACTCGGAAGGCTGAGGCGGAAGGAACGCCGGAGCCCTGCAGGCAAGGCTGGGCACTTCAGGCTGGGGGACAGAGTGAGACTCCAACTCAAAAAAAAAAAAATTCGAAAGTATTTCTCCCCACC
>CAUYQG010269306.1:0-12083 GCA_963574415.1 Tarsius wallacei
ACCGCGGGCTTGGGGAGGTGGGATGGGCAGTAGTGGGAATCTGCCCGGGGAAGGAGGCCACATCTCATCAACAAGGGCGCCTGCATAATGAACATTCGTATGTCTAAATTATACGTTGTACATTATCTAAATTATACACTGATATACATGTGTATATCTGAATTGAACCCTCAACTTTTTTTTTTTTTTGAGTTGGCGTCTCACTCTGTTGCCCAGACTGGAGGGCACTGGTCGCTCCCAGCCACCACAGCCTCAACCTGCTGGGCTCCGGCGATCCTTCCGCCTCAGCCTTCCAAGTAGCTGGAACTACAGGCACGCGTTACCATGCCCGGCTAATTTTTGATTTGTTGTAGAGATGAGGTCTCGCCAAGTTGCCCAGGCGGGTCTGGAACCCACGGGCTCAGGCAATCCACTCACCTCAGACTCCCAAGGCACAGAATTACAGGTTGAGCCACCGAGCCCGGCTGTACCAACATCTTTAAAATAAAAAAATGAAAAGGTAAAAAAATTCAATGTTTTTTCACTAAATGTACTTGCTGCAGTGTTTGTTTTTTATTTTTATTTTATTTTTATTTTTATTTTTTGAGTTGGAGGCTCACTCCGTCGCCCAGACAGGAGTGCAGTGGCCGCTCCCGGCCACCGCAGCCTCGACCTGCTGGGCTCCGGCGATCCTTCCGCCTCAGCCTTCCAAGTAGCTGGAACTACAAGCGTGTGCCACCACGCCCGACCAATTTTTTTATTTATTGTAGAGATGAGATCTCGCCAAGTGGCCCAAGCTGGTCTCAAACCCCTGTACTCAGGCAGTCCTCTCGCCTCCACCTCCCAAAGTGCTGGGATTACAGGCGTGAGCCACGGCACCCAACTCTTTTCACTCTCTTAATACTAGAAAACTGTCGGCATATTTTATTTTGCACAGCATCTATGGAGCTAGACCAAAACCGTTCCACAACCATTTTCCCCATTTCAGAGAAACAGCTTTATTTTCAGATCCTGCAGGAGCAAGATTTCCCGTTCTTGGCCTTTTTTTTTTTTTTTTTAAGACTGGCTAATTCTGGCCTGTCCTGTGTGTTATAGGGTGTTTAGCAGCATTCCTGATCTTACCAGCTAGATGCCAGAGGAACTCCACCCCTCTGCTGTGACAACCAAAAATATCTCCCAATATTGTTAAATGTGCCCTGAGAGGTAAAACCACCCGCTGCTGAGAACCACTGTCCCAAAGGGTTCTGTTGGACAGGTGAGCCATCACTCAGGCTACTTCCTCTAGATACTTCGCCTGTGATGAGATTTGTGAGAGACCGTTAGATCCACCTTCTTAACTAACCATTTCACTCCTTGAAGGCAGCAAGACAGTGCTTCTGCTGTTGTGTTACTGCTAGCAGTATAAGCTGCCTCTATTTTTTTAATTAAAGAAAAATTAATAGAGCTTTCTGTCAACACCTTCCTCCAAACAGTCTATTCAAGAACTTGCCTTCTAGCTGTAAGTATGACTGATATCCAGTGGCCCCCTAATCATCATTACTCTGGCTCCACCACCTGATAGGAAGAACTAGAAACCCTTGTGTACTAGCCTATGTTGAAGGGATTCGTTCCTTTATACAGTAAATCTTATAGACATTTGGGGTAGGAAATCAAGTATGAATTGCCCAAGGGAGGAGCCTTAAACTTAAAAGGAGGAATCCCTGGCGTTGGACCTGGTTTGCTAGGACATCCTCTCAGGCTCCACCCCTACATGACCTTGCCAGCTGTAGTCCCCACAGCTAATCATCTCCATTGCCCATGATTCCAGTTACAGTTCTTGGAGGAGAACCTGACTGGCATACTGGGCCTTCCCAACATGTCCACTGCCTACGTTCTCCTCCAACCCCCTCCTGTGAAATCTACACTAGAGCCCCTGGAACGTTGAATTCTCCCAATCATGTTGTCTTTTGCATCTGGATACGTGCAATTTCTTATGCCTGGACCATTTTGATTCCCTTCTGGCACCTGGCCAGCTCCTACTTCTCTCTCCAGGGCTCTCAGCCAAGCTATCACTCCCATCTTAAGCCATTTGTAACATCCTGAGCCGGCCTTTTTCTCCATGCCAGACTACAGGTGGTACACCCTGTGCACCCTGGATTTGTCCACAACAAAATAGATGCCGGATCACACAGCAATTGCTTGTCTTTCTCACTAGATTATCAGCTCTGAAAATAGAGGTGGTGCTCACCAGTTTATTCCTGTTCCAAGCATGATGCCAGGCTCATAGTAGGCACTTAACATATGATTTTTTCATTTTTTGAGTTGGAGTCTCACTCTGTTGCCCAGGCTGGAGTGCAGTGGCACGCTCATGGCCACCGTAGCCTTGACCTGCTGGGCTCAGGCAATCCTTCTGCCTCAGCCTTCCAAGTAGCTGGGATCACAGGCGTGTGCCACCATGCCCAGCTAATTTTTTAATTTATTGTAGAGCTGGGGTCTCGCCAAGTTGCCCAGGCTGGTCTTGAACCCATGGGCTCAAGCAGTCCTCCCACCTCGGCCTCCCAGAGTGCTGTGATTCTAGGCATGAGCCACCATGCCCAGTCCGTGATTTTTTTTTTTTTTTTTTAGAAAAAAAAGGAATGAATAAATGGGCTCACTTCAGTCAAAAACAGCTGTAGCTAAGTGCACAGGAAGGCAGCTGCTGCAGATAGCTCCCTGCACACAGCCTCTCGTCAGCTGTGGGTCAGGGCAGAGCTGTTTACAAGGGGTATGAGCGGGAGGCCAGGGCTGGCATCTATAATAGTTTTTGATTATGGGTTGTTTTTTTTTTTTAGTCAGAGTCTAACTGTACCACCGAGGTTGAAGTGCAGTGGTACGCTCATGGCTACCACAGCCTTGATCTGCTGGGCGTAGGTGATCCTTCCACTCCAGCCTTCCAAGTAGCTGGGACTACAGGCATGCACCACCATGCCTGGCTCATTTTTTGGTTTGTTTATTATAGAGATGTGGTCTTACCATGTTGCCCAGGCTGGTCTCGAAACCCATGGGCTCAGGCAATCCTCTCATGTCCTCCTCCCAAAGTGCTGGGATTGCAGGTGTGAGCCACCATGCCTAGCTATGATACAGTTTTAACAAGTATTAAGCCTTGTGTCATCGTACTTAAAGCAGTTTCAATAAAGTTAGAGAAGGATGGGAGTAAATCAGAGATTAATAGCTAAAACTATGTTCAGATTCTTACCATGAACATTGTGATTAGGAGTGATGATGAAATACTAGTGGTGTGCTCTCCATGTGGACTCTGGATGTTTCTCTGATAACTGTTCTGGGGCCCCAGAGGGGGAGCATTACACTTTACAGCAGTTATTCTCAACTTTGGCTGCACATTGGAACTACCTGGGGTGGAGGTGGGTGGTGAATAATACTGATGTCTGGGTACTGACTTCTTCGATCTGGATTCATGTCTGGGCATCAGGAGTTTTAAAAGCTCCCCAGGTGTTTCTAATCTGCAGCTTAGGCGGAAAATCACTGCCTTACTCTTGCTTTTCCCAGTGTGGTTCATGAATATAATTTCTATCACCTAGAAACATATTAAAAATGCAGCATCTCCAGCCTCACCCCAGGCCTCCTGAATCAGAACCAGCATTTTAACAAGATCCCCAGAAGATATGTACATATGTATAGTATTAAAGTTCAGGAAAATGCTTTACACCGTCGCTTGCAGAGAACCATTCTATCCTCCTGAATTGCTGCAGTCCTTAATAGCGATGCATCTGGGCAACCCTCTGAGGTCCCCTCCCACTATGGGAGCTTTTCTGTCCTCTCCTGCTTTCAACAACAACAAAAAAATAGCGATCAAACCAGATATCTTGTAGTTTTCATTTGTTTTTACAAATCTATGTAAGGTTGGGTTACAAATTTCATGGGTGTCATGGAGCCCAGCCTGAGGCCCCTTTAGGCCGGCACCTGAGGTGATGGTTTTTCTTTCTATTCTGCATCAAACCCTGGGTCTGCTAGATCTCTTTGGTCTTATCTCTTTGTTCTTTAGAAAATGGAAGCCTTTTTCTGACTTGTTTCCTAGGAATAACCTCGAAGTTCAAGCTAAACTACCCTGTAGGCAGCTTTCTGATTCCTGGCATTGGCCATGACTTTCCCTGTGCCTGGGCAGTCACTGCGCTGCCCCTGACCCTGTGCTGGAGAGCAGGTTTTCAGCCAGAACAGAGGTCCCAACATTTCTGGCATCAGGGATCATTTTCGTAGAAGACAATTTTTCCACAGACGGCGCAGAAGGGGGTGGCGGAATCATTCTCATAAGGAGCACGCAACCTAGATTCCTTGCATGCACAGTTCACAAAAGGGTTCACACTCCTGTGAGAATCTAATGCCGTCATTGATCTGACAGAAAATGGAGCTCTGCTCACCCACTGTTCACCTTCTGCTGTGCAGCCTGATTCCTAACAGTCCACCGACTGGTGCTGGCCTGGGGGTTGGGAAGCCCTGAGTCAGAACACACCTGATGGCCACTCTGGTTATTCAGATGTTCAAGTAATTCTGTGCCAAATGGCAAAGAACATGCCACAAGCAGTCCCTGTGTCCCAGCCTGTGCCCCAGGCCCCCAGCCTGCTATGTTGTCACTGTCCAGCAGCTGGAGGGCTCAACCCTGAGATGCAGGAATCTGGATGGACTGAGCATCTGATGCATGCTAAAGTGAAGGAACCTGTGATTTATTACAACATTTACAGAGTTCTCTAAAAGGACCTAGATTTGTAATTGATGGTGTACAAGGAGGGACCCAAAAAAACCCAGGAATTACTCTTTGGAGGGAGGGTCCCTTGTAGTACAGTCTTCCCACACTAGGTAATTGTTCTAGGAACCCACTGGCATCAGTGTACCAGCTAGTGTTGTGAGAGGTTGTGTTCAGTTTCAGTGAAATTTTTTGGGGGAAAGTCTTTCACCCCATTTGCCCATTTCTCCGTTTAATGCAATGCACCTATTGAGATGCTTTTCCTACCATTCAAAACAGTTTTTCTGCTGTTTTTTGTTTTACTTCTTTCACATAGGCAAAATGTTTCCCTTTGAGGACTTTTTTCATCTGAGGAAACCAAAAAGTCACTTGGGGTGAGATCAGGTGACTAGGGAGGGTGGGGCATGGGGTTAGGCTGTTTTTGGTCAAAAACTGCTTGGTGTGGGCAGGTGCATTGTTGTGGTGGCAGAAACAGTCACCTGTTTACCACAACTTGGGATATTTCTTCTACAAATCTTGACACAACCTTCTCAAAACTTCCAGTTAAAAACTAATGGGTTCCGAGAACACTTATCTAGCAGGGGAAGTCTGTACTACAAGGGGCTTGCCTGCCAAAAGTCAAATGTTTTCGGGGGGTCCCCCCTCATAAATCATCAAAAGACCTCTACTTTTTCTACCTCTAGACTTGAAAAACTGTAGATACCTTCTGTTTACTTAAATCAAGGTCTTTCAACTTGGTTAAATCAAAGTCTTCTATCTGGAGTTAACTGGAATAAGTTTTTGAGTTCTTTGCAACAATCAGTGTCTTCAAACTATGGAGTTAAACATACAAATCATTCTAACAGATGTATCACTGTTTGTTCCTTTAAATGGTGGTAATAAGAACCACGGGGCAGGCTAGCTGTGGTGGCTCAAGCCTGTAATCCCAGCACTTTGAGAGGCCGAGGCGAGAGGATTATCTGAGCCCAGGGGTCTGAGACCAGCCTGGGCAACTTGGTGAGACCTCATCTCTACAATAAATAAAAAAATTAGCCGGGCATGGTAGCACGTGCCTGTGGTTCCAGCTACTTGGAAGGCTGAGGTGGAAGGATCGCCTGAACCCTGTAGGTCGAGGCTGCAGTGGCTGTGAGAGTACCACTGCACTCCAGCCTGGGCGACAGAGTGAGACTCCAACTCAAAAAAAAAAAAAAGATTCATCATGCATCGGGTAGACAGACCTGTGATTGAAGTTTCTACAGCCTGGAAGTGGGAAGTTAGAGTGAACAAAGGGACCATCCTCGAGAAGACTGGTGGAGTGCTACATTTGCATGGCTGCTGACACACAAGGGAGTTAGAGTCAGTTTCTTACACCCCCGCAAATATCCCAGTTCTTTCACAATATCAGATAAAAAGCTTAATGCCGTTATTATACAGGATCATCACCAGTAATAATTGCTCTGCTGCTTGCTGTTACAAGACCAACGCTTGTAATTTGTTTTAACCGGGAGCCCTGCAAAGATCAATTTTCGTTCACTGATTGTTTCACTCAGAGTTCTGGCAGCAAGCTCAGTTTCCTTTTGTCTGAAATGTCCTGGGGGTGACCTGCGGAACCTGGCCAAAGGCCCAAAGAGAGGGGTCTGGAGGCTTCAGACAAATAGCCTCAGTTCTCAGTTGCCCAGAACTCTATAAAGAGGAGATGTTTCTTTGGGGCTCCCAAATCTGGCTGTCTATCAGGAAAGCATTCTAAAAATACAAGTTCAGCTGGGTGTGGTGGCTCACACCTGTAATCCTAGCACTTTGGGAGTCTGAGGGAGGAGGATTGCTTGAGCCCAGGAGTTCAAGATCAGCCTGGGCAACTTGGCGAGACCTTGTCTCTACAATAAATTTAAAAATTAGCTGAGTGTGATGGCGTGCATCTGTTGTCCCAGCTACTTGGAAGACTGAGGTGGAAGGATCACCTGGATCCTGAAGGTAGAGGCTATGGTGAGCCGTGACCCCGCCGTTGCACTCCAGCCTGGGTAACAGAGTGAGATTCTGACTCAAAAAAAAAAAAAAAAGCACACTGGCTCTGGGCAGATCAAGGGCATAGGGTGGTGGTAGCAGGAGCCAAGCAAGGTCACCAAGAGCAGTGTCTAGCATCCCGCCAACTACCCCAAGGGGGCTGCAACTTGGTCCTCATGCCTGGCAGAGGTTCCCAGGTGGCTGGTGTCCAGCTGTCTAAATGAGAACCATGGAGAGAGCTGAATGAATGCAGAATCCTGGCCCTCTCCTGGACATGCTGGCTCAGTAGGTCAAGGACAGGGTCCAGCTGTGTCCATATTTAAAAAGTTCCCAAGTGACATGAGCCTGAGAACCTTAGATTAAAGCACAGCTAATAAAGCTGGGTCTCCAGTAACATCCCATGAGTCAACACCAAGAGGACTGGAACCCATCCTTGATTTTCTACGGTTGGTGTGGCTCAGAGACAAGGGTTCTATTCTGCCATATGATAACACCCACAGTGTGTATATACCCTTCTTGGATGCTATGTACAAACAAGGAAACATGACAATGAGTTGTTTTTTCTATTGCATCCCTTCTGTTTGGTTATTTTGCCAAGTTTCTCATGGGAGAGATGTAGTTACAAACAAGAACATAATTCTGTTACAAATGTTTTGGGATTCAGAAAGCATTAGGTATGCTGCTACATTAAGCATGTTTTTGGCCACAAGTAACAAGCTTCTCAACGGACAGTAAGATAAACAACACCCAGGTCTATCCATCTCATATCTAAGAGTCCTGTGGAGGCCGGCATTTCTGCAGGTCTCTGGGACTTTCCTTCGTGGCCACAAGAGGGCAGCTGTGGCTCCAGCCTCTGCATTTGAGCTGGGATGAAGGAAGAGGAAGACCACTGGCATTCCACCATCTCACTGGCCAGAAGGATCCCTGTGGCCACTCCTAGCTGCAAAAGAGGCCGGGAAATTGAGTATTTCCCTTTTACAGTCTTTAAGGTAGCAGCCAGAAGGGAAAATGGGGAGGGGTTGGGTGTTGGATGAACCCACCTGGAGTGCCTGCCACAGCTTTTCAATTACATTTTATTAAGCACTGTTTAATTAAATCTAGAGACAACTGATTAGATGCAAAGCAGTTAATTATCACAGAAAATACTGAAAGGAAATCAGACATGCAAATCTCCACTGTCGGTAATTCTGCACATGTGTACTGGTCTCTCATTCTCTGCTGGAACTACTTCTAGTTGTTTAAGAACTTCTGTTCCTTCAATCAGTTGCCTACAAGAGAGGAAAAACGTGGACAATGGAGTCAGTCATGAAGGAGTCTGCCCAGCCATAGCCAAGGCTATTTCCTACAAAGTAAATTAGCACTCATCCTGAGAAACTGCCATGGCGCTCACGTGCTACACCTCCACCCAGCACCATCACTCAGGTTGCTGCCCTCCCACTGGGCCTGTGGCCTCGGTTCCCAGCTGGCTTCCCTCATCTGCTTGGCACCCTCCCCACTTCTCAGTGCACTCAGGGTGATCTTTTAGAAGTAAACATGTGATGTCACCTCCCTGCTCTAAGTATGACAATAATTTCCCATTATCCTTATGGTAAAAACCAAAACTCTCCGCTAAGAACCCCCAGAGTCCACTCAGCCAGCATGCTGCCTCCCATGGTGAGAGGTGTGGCAGCATGCTCCCTCAAGCCCTCTACTCCAGCCAGACCGGCGTTCAGCATCTGAAGAGCCCCATTCTCTCTTCCTGCATGACTGTCCCCTATACTCTTGCCCCCACCACCTCTTGGCCCGGTCACCCCCTGGCCTTCCTTCAGACTTCAGCTTGGTCATCACTTGCTCGGGGAAGTCTCCCGGGCCCCCTGCTTATGTTGAGCCCCCCTTCTCCTTTAGAGGAGTTCCCAGGACTGAATTCTTACATGTATTTGTATGCTTCTTGGGTGACTTTCTGGTTTTCCCATGAGTGCAGGGATCACACTTGTGCTCAGTGCCCAGTGCCCAGTACCACGCCCGGCACACACCAGGTACCTGACCAATATGTAGCTATCTTAATCTAAAATACAACTTGTCCAGCCTGAACCCGTGAGCTTCTCTCCCAAATCCTCCTCCTTATATTCTCTATCTTGGTGAATGGACCAACCATCAACCAGTTCCCAAGTCCTAGGAGTTAGTCTAGACATGCACTGCCCAGTAGGGTAGCCACTAGTCTCATGTGACTGTTTAATTTTAATTAGAAGCCTGGGGGTGGGAGCTCACAACTGTAATCCCAGCACTTTGGGAGGCTGAGATGAGAGGATTGCTTGAGCCCAGAAGTTCAAGACCAGCCTGGGCAACATAGTGAGACCTCGTCTCTATAAAAAAAAATTAGAAAATTAGCCAGGTGTGGTGGTGCATGCCCCACCTACTCGAGAGGCTGAGGTAGAAGGATCACTAGAGCCCAGGAGGTCAAGGCTGTGATGAGACATGATCTCCACTTCAGCCTAGGCAACAGAATAAGACCCTGAGAGAGAGAGAGAGGAGAGAGAAGGAAAGAAAAGAAAGGAAGGAAAGGAAAAGAAGGAAGGAAGGAAGGAAGGAAGGAAGGAAGGACTGAACTTCATTATGACCTTTTATGACCATGGCTTCTTAAGTGGCCTCACCACTTCCTTTTCGTCCTTCACCAATTCGTTCCTCACTTCTGCTAAACAGACTTTTTTCAAAATGAGAAACTGGTCGTGTTGCTCACAATTTAAAACTCTCCTGTGGCTCCCCATCACCTTTGGGTAAGGCCTGTGCTCAGCAGCAGAGCACCCACAGCCTCTGGGAACTTGACACTGACGGCCCCCTTTGACAGCCTCTACTCTCTCCATTTTTCCCGGGGCACTGGCCAGACCAGATGACTTGTAGCGAAGATGTGCTGTCTCTCCTTAAGGCCTCCTGCAAAAACTCTTTACTCTCTCTAAAAATGAGTTGACTAACTGTAACTTCCAGTCTTCTCTATCTGGCTAACTTCTTCTTGACTTGATTTTTTCTTTTTCTTTTTTTTTAGTCGGGGTCTCACTCTGTCACCCAGGCTGGAGAGCAGTGGCACAATCATGGCTCACCACAGCCCTCCAACTTCTGGGCTCAGGTGATCCTCCCACCTTAGCCTCCTGGGCAGCTGGGACTACAGGTGTGTCCCATTACACCCAGTAAATTTTTTGACTTTTTGTGGAGACGAGGTCTCACTATGTTACCTACGCTGGTCTCAAACTTCTGGGCTCAAGCAATCCTCCTACCTCAGCCTCCCAAAGTGCTGGGATTATAGGCGTGAGCCCACATGCCCGGCCTCCACTTGACTTTCACTAAGCAGCTTACCTTCTCATAAAGCTTTCCAAATGTACAGATACCTCAAAATGCAATCAATCCCTGCACCACTGTCCCAACACATACCCTCTTCCTCCCACATGTAGGCATGAATGGAGATCAAGGGCTTGTATGTGATATTCTTTCCCTATGAGACCACTGAGTGGGCCAAGCTCTGTGGATTGCAACAGTCTTTCCTAAAGGGCAAGTCCATGTGCCAGAACTAAGAGCTTAAAGGGATGGCCTGTCTCAGATCGGAGAAGAAATTTCTGCATTTCTCCGGACCTTGTTAACCACTGGGATTCTAGAAGCTCAGACACACCTGGGGACAGATGCTAAGAGACGATGGGGACAGATGCTAAGAGATGACAGGGAAGAGGCAGCCCCACCCTGGAAAGGAGGCATCCTGTGGGAGCTCTGCTTCGCCAGGTTTCATCAGATGATCTGTGGCAGACTATGTTCTTGGCCTTCTGTTTCTCCCTTTGGATTATGTAAGGTCTTGTTTAAATATTCCAGCTCAGCCTCAACTGTGATTTTGAGACTTTTTTTTTTTTTTTTTTACTCTGGAGATTTAAGGGATGAATTGAGATCCTACATGGGCCAGAACAAGGAACGGGTGCAGTGCCTACCTGAAGCCAGAGTGGTGAGGACAACAAAAATTAGAGACTGCCCCAAGAGGAAGGTGAGTCACAGAGAACAGGCATCATCAAGAGGAAACCAGGCACCTGCCCACTCGCTGAGGCCTGGCAGGCTCTGCATTCACTTGGATGAAAGGGGCTGAGGGTGTGTTCTTACCGCTGCCACCCATATTTCCAGTGCACCCTCTACAGAATTCCCTCGCCCATGTCTCATTATCTTACAGTTGCTGACTACCTGCTGCGTCACTCTTTCCCCAGTGTTGAGTCCCAGACTGGCATACTGCAGGTGCCTAATAAAATCCTGGCTGCACCAGACACAATGGCTCATGCCTGTAATCCCAGCACTTTGGGAGGCAGAGGTGAAAGGATCACCTGAGTCCAGGGTTCCGAGACCAGCCTGGGCAACTCGGCGAGACCTTGTCTCTACAATAAAAATAAATAAATAAATAAATAAATAAATAAACCAGCCAGGCATGGTGTGCATGCCTGTAGTTCCTGCTATTTGGAAGGCTGAGGTGGAGGGATCGCCTGAGCCCAGCAGGTCGAGGCTGCGGTGGCCATGATCGTGCCACTGCATTCCAGCCTTAGCAACAGAGTGAGACTTCTACTCAAAAAAAGGAAAAAAAAAAGTCATAGTTGCTTGAGTAGGGAAGACAGAAGAAATGAAGGCTGAAAAAAAGATGTGGGGTCTGGGCATGGTGGCTCATGCCTGTAATCCCAGCACCCTGAGAGGCTGAGGTGGGAGAAACACTTGAGCCCGGAAATCAGACCAGCCTAGGCAACAGAATGAGACTGCAACTGTACAAAAAAAATTTAAAAGTTAGCTAGGTATGGTGGCACGTGCTGTAGTCTCAGCTTCTCGGGAGGCTGAGGTGGAAGGATCACCTGAGCCCAAGAGGTCAAGGCCACAGCACGATTGCACCACTATGCTCTAGCCTGGGTGACAGAGGGAGCTCTAGAGGGTGGAGGACCTGGGCTGCCGCTCTAGACTTGGGTTCTGCACACGTGGAGGTAGTGATGGAGGCACTGAAAGTTTTAAAGCAGTCATGTTTGTGTTTGAGAAAGGAACATTTAGCTGAGATATAAAAGATCACTAAGCAGTTGGCAGACAGTGGGGAGACTGTCAGCAAATGGTAGAAAGAAATGATCCAAGAAATGGTGAGGGTTATCTGGTTTAAAACCAATTCAAGAATACATTTTCTAAGTCAGAATATAGGCCAGGCACGGTAGCTCACGGCTATAAGCCTAGCACTTTGGGAGGCCAAGGTGGGAGGATTGCCTGAGCCCAGGGGTTCGAGACCAGCCTGGGCAATATAGTGAGACACTATCTCTACAAAAAATTAAAAATAAAATTTAAAAAATCAGAATACAGTTATTTAGACCAGGGAAAACTGACGCCAACTCATTATTTTAGGTTATGCATCTATAAATGTAAAGTCATCTCTTTTTTTTTT
>CAUYQG010269308.1:0-10863 GCA_963574415.1 Tarsius wallacei
TTGGAAGGCTGAGGTGGAAGGATCGCTGGAGCCTAGTAGTTTGACACTGGGGAGTCCGTGAGTGTGCCTGGGCGACAGAGTGAGACTCCAACTCAAAAAAATAATCATAAATATAGTGAACTGGGTGCAGTGGCTCATGCCTGTAATCCCAGCATTTTGGGAGGCTGAGATGAGAGGATTACATGAGCCCAGGGATTTGAGACCAACCTGGGCAACTTGGCAAGACCTCATTTCTACAATAAATCAAAAAATTAGCTGGGTGTGGTGGCGCATACCTGTGGTTCCAGCTTCTTGGAAGGCTGAGGCGGAAGGATCACCTAAGCCCAGCAGGTCTAGGCTACGGCGGTCCTGAGCGTGCCTCTGCACTCCAGCCTGGGTGCCAGAGTGAGACTCCTACTCCAAAAATAAAAAATAAAACAGAACAGATAGTGAAAAAAAGAATGGATAGTATGTCTCATCTCTCCCCTCAAACCTCCTCTTCAGATGACCTGAACATTGGCGGAATTATTGGGGGGGTTCTGGTTGTCCTTGCTGTCCTGGCCCTAATTACGCTGGGCATCTGCTGTGCATACAGACGTGGCTACTTCATCAACAACAAACAGGATGGAGAAAGGTGAGCCTGCTTTCTGTGCAGAAAACAGAGTTCAAGCTGGCCTTGCCATGTGAACCATGTCGCTGAACTGCTCTTTTCTCTTCACAGTTACAAGAGCGCAGGGAAGCCAGATGGTGTTAACTATATCAGGACAGATGAGGAGGTAATTATTTAGGAAGCTGGAAATGTGGGTGTACCCAGCAGGGAAAATGACATTCCTCCTTGAAAGCCAAGAGGGTCCCCAAGTAACACAGCAGATCCTGAGGGCTGCAGCTTTTCACAATGACATGCACACACTAAGGGAGTTTGCACTTTGCAAGTACTAGTAGATGTTACTTCTTAAGAATCATTATTTCATTTGTTTGTACTTTTGCCCCTTGTTTCCTTTTTGGGGACAATATTTAGCCCACATTAGACTTAACCAGTGTTTTCCCTTCTTGCTGCCCAACCAGGCTTGTTGATGGTTCTAACTTTGTGCTGGCTTTGCAGGGTGACTTCAGACACAAGTCATCCTTTGTGATCTGAGACCTGCCGTGTGGCTGAGAGCACATGCAAATACCTCTACGAGAAACTCCTGTCAAGGGCAGCCATGAACCGAGTGCACTTGGACAGAGCTAGACACTCGTGCAGAAGTTTTTTGTTTGGCCAAAGTTGACCGCTACTCCTTTCTTACTCTTTTAAACAAGCCACATGAACAAAAGAACTTTCCTCAAGATGGACACAGTAACCACAAGGAAAAGGAACGGAATGCGTTCACTGAGTTGGATTCCCAGTCTGTTTCTGGCCCAATTCCCACTTGAGTATTAGGGTGATCTTCAAGATATCTTGCTCACATAAACGCTCCTGTGTGGGCTACTGTGGACCCGCACAGCCAGTGTATTTGCCACTGGTTGCTCGTCAGCCAGGATGAGCGCCGCCTGAGGTGATGAGGCAGCTGTGCAGACTAGCAAGGTTAGCCCTGGCTGCACCAGAAGCTTGTTATGTAGTGACCTTGTTTTGTTGACCCACAGACCCCACTGTACTGTTTCTTCTTAAAGGCTCTGTTGATCAGTGTTGTAATGTTCATCTTGGAGAATCTTTTTGTATCAGCATTTTATAAAAACAACCAAATCAGGGAGGTAAATTGCTTGCTGGAAGAGGGATCTTCTTGTCTGAGGAGGCTTGCTTGTCCAAGAGGGTGTCAGGATTTAAGGAAAACCTTCGTCTTAGGCTAAGTCTGAAATGGTACTGAAATATGCTTTTCTATGGGTCTTGTTTATTTTATAAAATTTTACATTCTAAATTTTTTGCTAAGGATGTATTTTGATTATTGAAAAGAAAATTTCTATTTAAACTGTAAATATATTGTCATACAATGTTAAATAACCTATTTTTTTAAAAAAGTTCAACCTAAGGTAGAAGTTCCAAACTACTAGTGTTAAATTGGAAAATATCAATAATTAAGAATATTTTACCCAAGGAATCCTCTCATGGAAGTTGACTGGAACATTCCTTTTCCACGTAAGTTTTAGCATTTTTCATAAGAGAATTTATACTGTCCATACATCAGACCATTTTTGCTTGTGAAATTTTCAGAAATTCCAGTTGAGTAATGTTGGAATCTGCTTGCATCTCTCCAAAAGTAACCCAGGGAGCTCTCAGGTTAACTTTGAACTGCCTCTTCCTGAGATTTCTAAAGAGACCTATGCCCAGAGACCACCCAGAAGCCATTAGATGTATACACATACAGACTGCATGGGTCAGCTCCTGGGTTGTGTCAGATGCCACTTTAGATCAGCACTGGCTTCTGACTTCTAAGTGCTAGCTAGAATGCTCACTGCCATCTTTAAGGCCCTGACTAGGCTCTGTGTCCTATTAGCTTTAATGGAGTTGTTCTCTACGTGGCACTTGCTTCATCCCAGGATGGTTCTAAGGTGGACACTTTGGAAGAGTTGGCATCTTGCATGCTGATCCCAGCCTTCAGATTCCTAGTACAGACATCTTTGGTTATGGAAGGCTCACAAAACAAAGCAGCTATTGCTATTTGTTTTTTAAGTTCATATAAATTATTCATGTAGTTCATAACACTGGCTAGGGCCAAAGGCAATTTTGAAATCAAATCTGTCAACTACAATAATATATATATATATTTTTGAGTTGGAGTCTCACTCCGTCACCCAGACTGGAGTGTAGTGGCACGCTCCCGGCCACCGCAGCCTCGACCTGCTGGGCTCCGGCGATCTTCTGCCTCAGCCTTCCAAGTAGCCGGAATTACAGGTGCGTGCTGCCACGCCTGGCTAAACAATAATATTTTTAAAAGAAAATGAATCCCACTGTACCTGTTTGCCATAAAGAAAGCACCCACAGGCCACAGGTGTTCAGCCTCCTTGATAACACATTGTTATGTGATGGCAGCCAGTGCCTCCTTTAAGGTGTCAGGCAGTGTGGCCAGAGTGAAAGTCTGCTAGTGCAGAAGGAACACACCAAGTCAAAAGCAGTTTTCTAATTTTGATTTTACATTTTTTATCTGCCTGAGACACTACTCCCTTTGTGGGGGACATTGCCTCATTCGGAGGCCTTTCTTCTTCAAGAGCAGATGTCCTCAGCCTCAAATACATTGCTGTGTTGAACTCGTGATGTGAGGAGGCTTGAACAAGGACTTGCCCTGGAAGGACCCTCATTCTGTCATGTGCCTGAAGGATGGCTTTATGGAGAGCGGGTCACCCTGTGATTCAACTTGCAGTGTCTTAATTTCATACATTTTGACAGGTTTTTTTAAATTGAATACTTGGGACTGTGTTGACTTTTCTTAGATTATGTGAAACGCTTTGCTGTGGGATGCCTGGCAGAGGCAATAGGCAGCTCTTCACTTGCTCAGTGTGCCTGTCTTCTTTTGCATTTGCATCTTGAATGTTTAGAAGACTGTCCCCTTCTTTGCCTCCTGTTGGTAGAAAGGGATAGCTTCCCAGTCTTACTGTCAGAAATGACACTCCAGCCTTTTTGTTGTCATAGTGATAGGATAGCTTATTGCCACCCTCTTATACCCTAAAACCTTCTACCCTTGTGCAGTGGGAACTGGGTCTGACAAAGTAGAGAGAAGTGCAGAGTTGCCTATAAATGTGAGACCGTAGACAGAAATGGACACTCACATATTTTAAGATGTGAATGTGACTGAGGACTTCAGAAGCCTAGATGAGGTTGTGATTCTCCTCTGGTATGGGTGTTGCTATACATAGATGTTACCGACTTGTACTAACACACCTATAATTTGTTATTTGCTAAACCTCATTTATAAAAGCTTTAAAAAAAACTGTGTTTCATTCTTTCTTGTTTGCTCTTATGGTGGGTATCTCTCTTCCTACATTTTGTCCATTAGACACATACACTGAAAATGGTATCAACCCATCACCATCCCCTAGGGAAATCGGTACCTGGACTGGAGGTCAGTCTGTTTATTCAAGGGCAGTTTTGTGACTTTTGTGACTCACTCAACCAACGATGAGTTCCCCTGTGTCGAGGTTCCCATGTGGGAGAACTGTGGGCAGAGCACAGTGGCATCCCTTCCCCCAAGCCCTACCACCATGCTTATAATTAAAAACACACAAGCCGGGCACCATGGCTCATCCCCGTAATCCCAGCACTTTAGGAGGTGGAGGCAAGAGGATTGCCTGAGTCCAAGGGTTCAAGACCACTTTGGGCAACTTGGTGAGACCTTGTCTCTACCATAAATAAAATAAAAAAAATTAGCCAGGCATGGTGGTACATGCCTGTAATTCCAGCTACTTGGAAGGCTGAAGCAGAAGGATCACCTGAGCCCAGCAGGTCAAGGCTGCAATGGCCGTAAGCATGCCACTGCACTCCAAACTGGACAACAGAGTGAGACTCCAACTCAAAAAAACTCCCAAAATCCGTAACTTTATACTTTTGCGTTTGTAATACTGGGATTAAAAACGAACCAATTAGGCCAGGCCCAGTGGCTCAGCCTGTAATTCCAGCACTTTGGGAGGCTGAGGCGAGTAGATTGCCTGAGCCCACGGGTTCGAGACCAGCCCAAGCAACTTGGTGAGACCTCCTCTCTACAATAAAATAAAAAATAGCCGGGTGTGGTAGCACGCATCTGTAGTTCCAACTACTCAGAAGGCTGAGACAGAAGGATCGCCGGAGCCCAGCAGGTCGACGCTGGGGTGGCCGTGAGTGTGCGTGCCACTGCACTCCAGCCTGGGTGAAGGAGTGAAGGAGTGAGACTCCAACTCAAAAAAAAAAAAAAGGAACCAATTAGGCAAGCACTGTGGTTCACGCCTGTAATCCCAGCACTTTGGGAGGAGGAGGTGAGAGGATTGCCTGAGTCCAGGGGTTCAAGACCATCCTGGCCAACTTGGCGAGACCTCATCTCTACAATAAATCAAAAATTAGCCATACATGGTGGCTCATGCCTGTGGTTCCAGCTACTTGGAAGGCTGAGGCAGAAAATTGCCTGAGTCCAGCAGGTCAAGACTGCAGTGGCTATGAGCATGCCACTGCACTCCAACCTGGGTGACACAGTGCGACTCTGACTCCAAAAATAAATAAATAAAATGACCAATAAAAGACCTGTTCTAAAAATAGGAAAATTTGGAGCTTCCGATGGCTAAACATGTGGAGGTTCCTGGAGGGTGGTGCCCAGAAATGGCATGAAAACTCCACACCTTCCTCTGTACCTTACCCTACACATCTCTTCATCTAATAGCCTTTATAATAAACTGGTAAATGTGTTTCCCTGAGTTCTGTGAGCTGCTCTAGCAAATTAATTGAGTCCAAAGTGGAGGCTTTGGAAACCCCACCTTGAAGCAGGTCAGTGAGAAGTTCCAGAGGCCTAGAATTGCAAGTGGTGTCTGAAGGCAGAGGGCAGTCTTGGGGACTGAGCCCACATGGGATCTGACACTCTCCAGGTGGATGATGTCAGAATTGAGTTGGAGGATACTCTGCTGCTGTCTGCTGCTTGGTGGCTGGGGAAACCCCTACATTTGGTCACAGAAGTCTTCTGTGTTGATGATTATTGTGGAGTGAGAGCAGGAGGAAAACATGGTTGAGAGTTTTCCCTAAAAAATTGGTGTCAGAGAAGTGGGATTTGCTAGAACAGCCCTGACTCCTGAAAACGTGGTTTGGGAAGAGAAAGGATAAAAGGATGCAGGATGTCAAACCTTGATTCTTGGATAGCCAGGTGGCCACCCATGGCGTGAAACAGCAGCTGTGCTGTAGTCAACTACTAAAGGTCAAAGTTATCAGGAAATTGAGAGAGAGTTGGTTCACAGGATGCATAAGAGATGGAGACAAATATGTGTCAGCTGAGGGATGACGAGGCTCATACATTTGGAAAGGAGAGCTTTTATTTTTCATAAGGGGTTGGAGCGTGCAGGTGGCCATTCCAACAGGCTGAGAAGCGTAGCTTCCAGCCAGAAGCCAGATACAACAGACTCTGTCCCTTTGGAACAGGAATTTATGCTGAATGGGGTGGCCAAATATATTTAATAAGCTATAGAAGAAACCATGAGTATTTATGAAAGGAGAAACACAGATATGCACAATGGAACTCATGTCCCTTCACAGGTCCTGTGTACAAAAAAGTGGCAGCGTTAGCATGATCCAAGGGTGAAGTTTTCAGCCCTTTGAGAACAAGAGGTGAAGGGAAGGACACAAAAACCCTTTGTGCGCATCTTCTGTAAACTGACTGGAACCACTCCATGGTCAGTGGTCCATTCAGTCGGTGTAGGGTCTTAAAATTGTTTGCTTGGCCGGGCTCGGTGGCTCAGCCTGTAATCCCACGCCTTGGGAGGCTGAGGTGAGTGGATTGCCTGAGCCCGCAGGTTCGAGACCCGCCTGGGCAACTTGGCAAGACCTCATCTCTACAAAAAAAAAAAAAAAATAGACAATAACAAGTGTTGACCAGAATGTGGAGAAATTGGAACCCTCATATATTGCTGGTGGGAACATAAATGACTGCAGTTTAAAAAAACAAAGTTAGGCTGGGCTCGGTGGCTCAGCCTGTAATCCCAGCACTTTGAGAGACCAAGGTAAGTGGATTGCCTGAGCACTTGGGTTCGAGACCAGCTTGGGCAACTTAGTGAGACCTCGTCTGCACAATAAAAAAAAAATCAAAAATTAGCCGGGCATGGTAGTGCGCACCTGTAGTTCCAGCTACTTGGAAGGCTGAGGCGGAAGGATCCCCAGAACCCAGCGGGTTGACACTGGGGTGGCCATGAATGTGCCACTGCACTCCAACCTGAGTGACAGGGTGAGACTCCAACTCAAAAAAAAAAAAAAAGAAAAGTTATACAGAGAGTTACCGTATGACCCAGCAAATCCACTCCTAGGTATATACTTGAACACATAGGTTCACACAAAAATGAATACATAAATGTTCATAACAGCATTATTCATAACGATCAAAAAGTAGAAACCACTCAGATGCCTACTGACTGATGAATGAATCAACAAAATGTGGTACGTCCATACCATACAGTATTATTCAGCCATGAAAAGAAATGGAGTACTAGCCGGGCTCAGTGGCTCAGCCTGTAATCCTGCGCTTTGGGAGGCTGAGGTGAGTGGATTGCCTGAGCCCGCGGGTTCGAGACCCGCCTGGGCAAGAAAGACCTCATCTCTACAATAAATCAAAAAATTAGCCGGGCGTGGTAGCGCGCGCCTGTAGTTCCAGCTACTCGGAAGGCTGAGGCGGAAGGATTGCCGGAGCCGGCCACTGCACTCCAGTCTGGGCGACGGAGTGAGACGCCAACTCAAAAAAAAAAAAGAAATGGAGTACTGATGCATTCTACAACATAGAAGAACTTCGAAAACACTGTACTAAGTGAAAGAAGCCACACACAAAAGGCCACATTCGCATAACTCCATTTACGTGAAATGTCCAGAACAGGCAAATCTATACAGACAAAAAGCAGATCGATTCCTGGTTGCCAGGGCTGGGTCAGTCTCATTGTACAGATGAGGAACACAAGGCTCAGTCAGAGAAGTCCATTAATTGCCAACTGTACCCACCGATCTGTGTGACTTCGGACCAGTAACTTCACCTCTCTGAGCCTTAGTTTTCTCACCTGGAAAGTGGAGATACGATGTGCACCTGGTCGAGCAGCTCTGAAAGTGCTTACAGCGCCTGGCTAGTCCCGGGCAAGCCCTCTGTGTGAGTCCTCTTCCCTTTGCTTTGGGTGGAAGCTTGTAGGGTTTAAAGGATAACGCTGCCACCTAGAGGTGAACTCCAGCACCAGCCAAAGGCTGCGAGAGGTCTCCTCCTCAACAAGGTAACTAACCCCTTAGGGCGGTGGTCCCCAACCTTTTTGGCATCAGGGACCGGTTTCATGAAAGAATGGAAGACCATTTTTCCACGGATGGGGGAGGGTGGGTAGATGGTTTCAGGATGATTCAAGCGCGTTGCATTTATTATGCACTTTATTTCTTTTCTTTTTGTTTTGAGTTGGAGTCTCACTCCAGGCTGGAGTGCAGTGGCACGCTCACGGCTACCACAGCCTCCACCTGCTGGGCTCCAGCAATCCTTCCGCCTCACCCTTCCAAGTAGCTGGAACTACAGGCACGCACTACCACACCCGGCTTATTTTTTTGATTTATTGTAGAGACAAGGTCGCACCAAGTTGCCCAGGCTGATCTCGAACCTCTGAGCTCAGGCAATCCTCTCACCTCAGCCTCCCAAAGTGCTGGGATTACAATCTTGAGCCAACGCACCCAGCCTCTATTATTATTACATTATAATACATGAGAATCTAGTGCAACCACTGATCTGACAGCAGACGGAGCTCAGGCAGTAATGTGAACAATGGGGAGTGGTTGTAACTACAGATGAGGCTTCGCTCACTGGCCCACTGCTCATCTCCTGCTGTGTGACCAGTTCCTAATGCCCTCCGTACCACCGGTGCCCAGGTCCGTGGCCCAGGGCTTGGGGAGAAGAAAGGGATGTCAAAGATGCAGCCCCACTGAGAAACCAGGGCTTTGGCCAGATTCTTTCCAGATGTTTCCAGGCCTGGAAATGTTTCTCACAGATGCAGGGTCCTGTGGAGGTGGTCTCACGCGGGAGGATGGCCATCAAATTCAGGTCCCAACAGAGGTGCCCAACGCAGCTTGGGAAAGCACCACCTATAATTTGTGTAATCATCAGTTTATTCCCTTTTCTTCCTGAGGAATCTGTTTAAAATATATACCTGATCTCTTTTTTTTTTTTGAGTTGTAATCTCACTCTGTGGTCCAGGCTGGAATGCAGTGGCACGCTCATGACCACCACAGCCTCGGCCCATGGGGCTCAGGCAATCCTTCCAAGTAGCTGGAACTACGGGTACATGCCACCATGCCCAGCTCATTTTTTTTATTTATTGTAGAGATGAGGTCTCGCCAAGTTGTCCAGGCTGGTCTTGAACCCCTGGACTCAGGCAATCCTCTCACCTCCGCCTCCCAAAGTTCTGGGACTACAGGCATGAGCCACACCGTGCCCAGCATCTGACCTTGTCTCTCGCTAGCTTACGGTCTGGCAAGCAGCTCCTCACCATGGCCAACATCTCCATCAGGCCCCTCCGACCTTCCGTCCCTGCACACGTGGGTCTTAGTTCTGATGAAACATCCGTCTGACTACCCTCTGGCCTCTCTGCTCTCCATTTGCCCAAACTGCTCTCTCTGCCTGACACATCTCTCTCCACATTTTTGACCGGGAAAAACTCTTCTGTTCTCAGACACAAGTTTATTCTTTCCTTAAACCAGATAAGCAAGTCATAGAGAAGGTGTACCCCAAATAGACTCCATATCCACACATGATCTCAAACAGCACTCCATACAAATGTGTGCATTTTAACTCCAAAGACTAAGAGTTAAAACCTGGAACAAAATCAAGAATCCAGATCAATTACTAACATCAAAAAACATGACTCAGAACTATTTTGAAATAAGCAAGACATTCAGGCTTTGAAATCGAGGGAGTGTTGGCCACAGCGTGGGTGGTGATAGCTTATACCATCCATCTTTCTGATGCTGACCCGGAGCATTGCTCTCCACTTCCTGTTAGGAATCTCCATCCATCATTGTTTTGCAATGGTAACTAAAGTTGCGCTTATGTCCTGTCCTCCCCACCAGATTTAAACTCCTCCTTGTCTTTATCTTCACACCCCCATAGCCAGCCAGTGTCCTCTGCAGAGCACAGGCACAAGAAGTGAACTAAGACTGGGTGCGGTGGCTCACGCCTATAATCCCAGCACTTTGGGAGCCCGAGGTGAGAGGATTGTCTTATCCCAGAGGTTTGAGACTAGCCTGGGCAACTTGGTGAGACCTCATCTCCACAATAAATCAAAAAATTAGCCGGGCGTGGTGGAGCATGCCTGTAGTCCCAGCTACTTGGAAGGCTGAGGCAGAAGGATTGCCTGAACCCAGCAGGTCGAGGCTGCGGTGGCCATGAGCAGCGTGTCACTGCACTCCAGTCTGGGTGACGGAGTGAGACTCCAAAGAAAAAAAAAAAAAAAAAGAAGTGAACTAAACTCAGTGAAAGGTTTGGGAGCAGTTGCACCATCACTTATATAGTTCCTTCCCAGGAATGTCTCTGACCACAGTCAGAGTCTCTCCGGAACTCTGCACAGGGGAAATGCTGCCACCATAGGGGCCAGAAGTCCAGGCTCCCAGAGAGAGGCATCACTTCTCACTTTCTAACCCACCTCCCACCCACAAAGCCCTGCCCCTGTGATGCACATTCACACCCCAGATCCACTTCAGTGATCAGCACAGCCATATGAGGAAGCCACGATTAGCCTCTCTTTGCAGGTGAAGGAACTGAGGCCGGGGTAGTTCAGTGTTATTCCTGAAGGACAGCTTGACGGGCAGGGCCCTGAATTTTATTGACTATGTGTGGGTCCCTTTTCTGAAGGCGTACAAACCTTTACACACACGACATCCCTCTGAGGTATGCGGTATCATCATTCCCATTTGACAGATGAAGAAAATTAGATTCAGGGCATTTAGGTAACTTGTCCAAGGCCAAGGCTGATGATGGTAGAGTAGGTTTTGAGCCAGGGCTGTCTGGGTTCACCCTCTCAACCACTCTGCTAGCCTTCCTCTGGGTGTTCTTGGGAAGCCTTGGCTTCAGCATGTGGAAATAGGAGGAGAAATCCCTTCTCACAGGTTGCGTGAGGATTAGATCTAATGTGTGTGGGTGTCTGAAGCACAGTCGATATCCAGGAGGAAGAGGTCATCATTTCTTTTTTTCTTGAATTGGAGTCTCTGGAACATTAGTGTTGTACCCTAAAGCGAGGAGT
>CAUYQG010269313.1:0-21438 GCA_963574415.1 Tarsius wallacei
TACAGGCGCGCGCTACCACACCCGGCTAATTTTTTATTTATTGTAGAGATGAGGTCTTGCTTGCCCAGGCGGGTCTCGAACCCGTGGGCCCAGGCAATCCACTCACCTCAGCCTCCCAAAGGCGCGGGATTACAGGCTGAGCCACTGAGCCCGGCTGATTTTGAATTTCTATCCTCAATAATATTTTCCCTTAGTCCTGTTTCCTTATTTGCATTTTTAAATTATTTTACTATATGCCTTTTTGGAATAGTGTACTTTAAATTTCAGAGGGAAAGTAAGACAAATGCAAATAAATGCATAATAAATAAATAAGACATATTAAAGGTTAGTTTTATTTTTCTCGATATTGAAAGAAGAGTGACTTCTCGCAGCATCCATCTGGGTAAGTGGGTGAAGAAGTTATGTGAGTAGGGTCTGGATGAGGAAACAGCCTAGGGTGGATATGGTCCTTTCATCATAAAAACACTAAAGGCACAGATTAAAAATAGACATGAGGTTGAGGTATTTTTGACCATATTTTAACACAGCAGCTCTGATGTTAGAACTAAGCATGAAATGAAGAAAATCAGTAAGTTTTCTTGCAATACTTTGTTTTCATTCATTTCCTCTCTAAGCTATAAGGCACCAATTTTTAGAAAAGTTCCACTGAAGGACCTTCAACCCCCAAGCAATAAAAGGAGACAGTATTGCTTAAATATCTTAGGATTGCTCCTCTGTGAACCCCTAGTGGCCTCTTCTCTTATTAAGAAAAATCATCAGTTTAATTTCAGAAGCCCGTAAGAATGTAACTTTTACTGAGCTTCATCAGTCAGATCTTAGATTGAAATGCAGACTCTATTTCATTCTCTATTTTGCTCCTATTTTTGAAAAGGCAAAGACATGACTGCAAAGTCTATGCAGGCTGCTGGAAAAGGGTTGCCAGCTATTCCTCTGTTGACCTGGGCCCAATGCCCAAAACTTGGATTTGAAAATGGGGAATGTGACAAAAAAATGCTCAGCATCAACTGAAGTCCTAAGTTAAAATTGTGTCCACTTTTTCTGGAAAAGTAATTAATCTGAAATTACTTCTTATCCTTACCTGATTCCACGAATATGATTCACTTAATTAGAAACTCAGATGGGGGATGTTATTAGTGTCATTAAATATTTCTGACAGACTCCAATGCCTAAACCTGAGTATTACATTTTAATAGGGTCGCCAAAAATTGGAGTGTTTCTACAAGAAATAGTAACATGGTCTGGATAATAGGTCTTATAAGGAACAAGTGAAGGGATTTTCCAATTGTTAAAAGAAAAAGGCACATGAAATTTCTTTCCAACATTGAAAAGTCAATAAAGAGAGAAGAAAATCATCCAAGGATGCAGTGCTAATTATGGCAAACTAGCAACAAATCATACAACTACAAAAAGGCAAAATTAGAGTAAATGAAAGGTAACTGACTCTATGCAATGTGATATGCTAATAGTAGCATGCACATCCCTGATGAGTGACCCAAAGTCAGAGAGGCAAGAGAATGACTCCTACCTTCATACCATGGTTGCAAACTTCAGTAGTAAAACTGAACTGGAGGCAGCCCTGCCCATGACACCTATAATTTTCTCCACTTGATTGCTCTGAGACTAGATACATTCAATAGTACAAAAAGTCAAAATTCACTTTATCAAAATGACTTTCTCATTCACTCAGAAATAGAATTAACCAGAAGAAAAGAGTTTTCCTGATTTGGGTAGTGTTCTTTATTTTGAGGTGCCAATTGACTTCCATTATGTAAACTGAAACAAACTTTCTGTCTAATTCCAGTTTTTTTCATTACAGAGAATTATAGGAAGCCTCAGTCTGCAGGACATTCTGCCTATTCAATGAGAAAAATGGTAAGGAAAATAAAGGCATGACTCTGGTAAGGAGGTGTAGGTGGTGATATATGCCACCTCCTCTGTGCATTCTGACCACCACCCACTCTGTGATTAACTATATTTTTATAACATTATACAAATGACCCTTGCCATCACTACCAGGACACCCCTGGACAACTTCCTTCTCTCTTTAACTTACTAATGCTGAGAAAAATGTTCTTCTTCTCTTTTGCATTGGATATTATTCTGTGCATAAAGTACAAGAGAAAATGGTCTTCCATCCCTTCCCTAGGGAACTTAAAACATCCGAGGGAGGACTCCATGTGCAAACACGTATTTTCTGCAGAAAATTGGAGGACTGTTAAGTGCCGAAATGGAAGAGGCACAGAATAGGCAGTATCTTCCTCACCATATCTCAGTTTTTTCATCTGTACACTGAGGGGTTTTATCATGAAATGTTTAAGATGTTTTTTCAGTTCTGAACACATTTAATCTTCTCCTATGACTAGTACTTATTCTTCAGCTACCTGGAGCTATCACTTATCCTCTCACAAAACAAATGAGTTTCCCAAGGCATTGGTAGAATCCCACTGCAGCCTACAGGCACGTGATAGAACAACAGCTTTCTGCTGGTGTCATAAGCTTTCCATGTGTTCACAACAGTAAACATCCCACCCCAACAGTTGACTTATGTCTGCTTTTTAAACAATTGCAACAGATGGTTGACACTTGTACAGAATGTATAATTAGCTTTGCAATCTAACACTTTATTCTTACTTGCTCTTTCTCAAAGGAGAGAAGCTGTGCCTTATGCCATTGGGTCTAATCTGTTAGTTTAATCAGAAGCAGTGCTAGGAATGTTCTCAGGAGAGATGGGCTGTGGGAGGATTCCTGATTCCAGCTTTTCAGAGACATTAAAAAAAGCTGGGAGGGGGTGTAGAGAGAAATCTCAGTACTTTAAAAGAAATCCGTGTCTTATTCTCATTTGTGTTTCAGTGGATGGAAGTGTTTATACCTTTTTCCTCTCCTTTGCTCAACATCATTTCTCTTAGCCTCAGCTCCTTTATCTTGGGAGTGATTCCTAACTCAGAGGCTGCTCTGAATGCTAACTGGAATAACTCCTGCAAATGCCTAGCATAGAGTCTGACATGTAGCAGACACTTCACAAGAACTGATCTAGTTCATTCACTATGGGGAATCTCAGAGGACATCAGTTTCCAACTGTTTTAACTCTGTTGATGTGATGAGAGACATTGCACCTATCCACTTAACCAAAGACGTTTTCCAAACCAGCTTTCAAGGAGGAGTCTCTGTCAGTGCTTACTTCCTTCATCCATGGCATTGTCTCTGCAAACTTCACTTCACCCTCTTAACCAGGACATCTCCTATCTTGGGCACAAGTTCCTGCTCTTTTAATCAACTACCTTATTCCCCATGGGAATCTATTTCAATTCCACTCCTGTTTTCCCTTTTCTGAGTCAAAACTTTAAATCTTATGTGCCACTCCCTCCAAAGTTTCAATTTATAGAATAAAGCTATTGCCACTCTACTTGTTATTTTTATGATCAATTCATGGGAATTTTGATACACAACCAGTCTCAAACTTGTCAGAGAATTACGCTGTTCCAAAGAACAGAACATGTGTCTAAGAGTGGAAGGCAGAGAGTTGTCAAAAATGGAATTTAGCATCTCAGAAGAGAATAATTCTGCTTTACTGTAAATATCATAAAGCAACTAGACGGGGCATTCTCCTGCAATCCCAGATGCTTGAGAGGCTGAGGTAAGAGGATCACTTGAGCCCAGAAGTTCAAGACCAGTCTTGACAACATAGCAAGAACTTGTCTCAAAAGAAAAGAAAAAAAGAAAGTATCCTTAAGCTATCAAAACACTCTTCATCAGAATAATACTGCATTTATTCTGGAAAAGATTACATGTCACCAAAAGCCATGCTAAGTCTTCGTAATTCAGCAAAATTTATACAACTCAGAAAGAAAATGATTCATTCCTCTGAGGAATTTAAAGTCTTTAGAGAAATAGCAACAAAGTACAATCTAAAATAATTTACAAAACCTAAAGAAAATAAATTGGACAATAGAAAATATATAGAAAGTTAATTGGGATATTCTTAAGAATTTAAATGCCGTGGAGAAACTATGTATGTTTTTAGCTTTATGCTAAGTAATTCATATATTTTGTGCATAAGAAATGTGGTAACATATGCAATGCTCTTCACCCAGAGAGTGGTACATAATGGATGCTTAGATGGGGTTCACTCCTATTATCTAAGTCACTTTCAGAAACATTTCTGTTTTGTACATGAGGAAAATGGGGCTCCCAATGTTTGAGCAGCCAGGAAAACTTCACAAAAAGACATTGTGACAAAATCAGGGTTTCAAATGAATCAGCCAGACATTAAATCCCATCTTTTTTGTCTACTTTGTTACACGACTTGCTATTGAAGCGAAGAGGGTCTTTTCTTTAAGAAAATGCCTCATTCATGCTCTATCTTGGCAGAGACAAACTAAGTTTCATCAGAAGTAAAGGACACTCGAGTTCTGCTAAAGTACATTGTGAGAATTTTTAGTACATTCCAGGTTCATTCATTTATTTAACAAATATTTAATAACTGTCCTACTACATGTCAATAACTGCTCTAGGCACTCTGAGGAAGAAAAGAGACATTTACCCAAAACACTCATACATGAATCAAGTGAATATCTACCACTGCTCAAAAGTTTTGACTCAGGATAACAGCTCCATTTCTGGTCACAGTGAGTATACTTATTCTGAGTATAAACTCTGCATTAGACACCAAAGCTACTGTGCTAAATAATAAATAAAACAAAATTTGTGCCTTCATTTATTAAAATATACACAATCATAACAGAAAATTATAAAGATGTGCGACATAAACACAGTATTACCCATAATTCCAGCATTCTAAGACTAAGACCTTTAAGGTTTGTATGTTTTCTAACTTAATTTGAAAAACTCACAGGCCACATGCATATTTATCCTCTTACACATATTTTTAATTTATAAATAATTCTACATACACATTGTTTTATGATTTAGTTTTAAGTGTGGTTTAGCACGCATATAACACAAAGCTTACAGGTATATCTGTATATGCCTTTGTGTCCTCTAACAAGGTCGAGGACATTTGCAGTACTCCATTAGACTTCCTCCTGCTCCTTCCCCATATTCTGATCTCTATCACCACATATTAACTTTGCCTGTTCTTGAACTTCATAAAAATTGAATTATATAGGATGTACTCTTTCTTGACTGGCTTCTTCCTTGCAACATTTTGTTACATCTTACTTTTTAATTTAGCATTACATAATAAGTGATTTTCTTCATCAAATTTCATTCAGCAGAGATGTATGGGTAGCCAGCCAGGTAAGAAGCTCTGGCTTAGAAACTGTTTGTGCAGAGATATTCACTATCCCCATTATGATTCAATACTATATGGAGCTTCCAGCAAATAAACTAAGAAATCTTTTTTTTCAGAAGCTGACATCATGTCATCATATAAACAAAATAAATCATTGAATAAGTGTTTGATTCTGTAAAGGCAAGTTAATGTTGGTTGTTCTTGCAATCATAGTCTTTTTATTATATTAAGAGAGAGAAAACTATTGGTGTAACTATAAAAGTGCCTAAACAACCAAAGTTTTAGTAAAATAAATAAGTTAAACCTATGTGTTTAGCTTCATTTACATGTGAGAGGCCCTGGTATGTTTAATCTCATCACTCTAGACATTTGATAGACCATTTGTGTAAACACTTTATATATTTTGTAAAAATTCATATATTGTTTATGTGGCAACACCTATAATATTTCATCAGATTAATTAGCTTTTTGGAGAGTGTGGCTAGGCAGAAATGTCTGCAAAATGTAACAGCTATTTTGGAAAATTTGGTTATGACTTCAGTTTGCTCAGAAATCTTTTTAAAATTAATTCTTAATGACTTTTATTTAAAACATTGATTCTTTTTCGGTTTTTTATCAACAAAAGTGTCATTTGGTAAAACATTGTTGATTTTTTAGTTAAATGTTTTATTTGCCATATTTAAGGAAATTTTTTCTCATAAGCTACAGTTTACAATTTGGGAAATAAACCTTTTTTAAGATCTCAGCTGTCAAACTTGCAGAAAAGAGACCCACAATTAATCTAAATGTGTGATTTTGCTTTCTGTTTGTCTTGTAGACCCAAGGAACATAAGTGAGAAGAGGCTTAAAAGCTATTATGATGAATCTGCCTCATCCATTTAGCTCATTAACTAAATTTAAATACCTCTTCTACCTAAAAAGTGTTGCGTAGCTTGGCCATTCTTATTTTCACTGAAGAGTTGTTAAGGTTTTGATCCTAAAGTAATTCAGTAGCCAAAAAAAAAGTAAATTTGAACAGTTTTTCTTGCCTTATTATTATTATTGTTGTTGCTTTCCTCATCCAAAATGAGCCTATTTCAAAGGTGAAAATACTCCTTCACTGACATCAATGGATAATCTACCCTATTCAGTCCTTTCCCAGGAGACATTTGTCACTACCCTCCTTTTTTTTTTTTCCTTTCTGTACTCACAACCCATAAACCACAAAGCCCGATACTCTTTCCTCCTTTTTAATTTGTTTGCTTTGGTAGCTAGAAAGTGGTCAAATGCCCTGACTGCTCTGTGGTAAATCTGTGTTTTTGCCTAAGACTTGGAATCAAGTGTGAGTGATGCAAAGTGTTGAGTGGTTTAGAATTCATTTGGAAGTGGAGTCAACAGCATCCCATACTTGGGATGAAAGGCAGAGGCAGAAGCAGGGATGGGATCTGTAGTTACTGCTGATCACAGCCTCCTTTGGATCACTGACCTCTCTGAGTGTTTGCTAGTATCTTTCTATTATACTTTATTCCTGAATTAACTGGTTTTTATTTGTTGTTTACAAACAAGAACATGATACAAATATTTTTAATTCTAAAAGATAATGCAAAATAACTGTTTACGTTGTTAAATCATCCTATTCAGGTGTGTATATATATATATATATATATACATATATATATATTTTCAGTGCTTTGTTGGAAAATAAAATCAAGGTACAGTTTTTGTCATTGACTTCTAGAATATTTTTGGACCATAAAATTTTGAGTTTTGCACACACACAAGCTAAAATTAATGTATCCATTATTTATTAATTTTGACATAGTCTTGGCCAATTTTTTTTTTTTTTTTGAGTTGAAGTCTCACTCTGTCAACCAGACTGGAGTGCAGTGGCACACTCCCGGCCACTGCAGCCTCAATCTGCTGGGCTCCGGCAATCCTTCTGCCTCAGCCTTCCAAGGAGCTGGAACAACAGGTGTGTGCTACCACATCCGGTTAATTTTTGATTTATTGTAGAGATGAGGTCTTGCCAAGTTCCCAGGTGGGTGTCAAACCCGTGGACTCAGGTAATCCACTCATCTTGGCCTCCCAAAGTGCTGGAATTACAGGCTGAGCCATCGAGCCTGGTGTCAAATTTTTGATATACAAAATACAATGTGAAATTATAGCTTTAAAAGTATATAACAAATGATTGTTGTTTGTTTAAAAGCTTAAAGAAGAATATTTTATAAAAAGAATTACAGGATAGAAATTTATTCTCAGTTGTGCATTTCAAGATGAAAGAATATAAACATTCTTGTAAAAATCCAAGCATATTACTACTTAATAGTAGACACTAGAGATTTGAATTATGCCATTATATTAAAAACATGATCAATACCATCTACAGAGTTATGAATATGAAACTTGTCTGTAATCTTTTCTTGCATGACAAAACATGCAGTAATTTCTAGGCTAAGGCTGTGTTAAAATTAATGGTTATTTTAATCTCAGCCCATTTGTTATATGTGTAAATCTCATACCTTTTGGTTCAAATAAAAGATATATTGTATATTTGAATATAAATAACTTGATGTAGACAAATATAGTTCCTCTAGGAACCGACTATTTCCCAACATAACATTTATAGGGCCATATTTTGTTATGCTAAGCTCTAAATGTGCCATGGGAGGGAATTCCACTCAGTATCTGATAAATGGGTGACTGCCCCTGATTGAAATCTTTATTGAGTGATACAAAGACACAAAATCCAGAGTAAAGGTTAGAAGCATGTACTATGACATGACCAAAAAAAAAAAAAACCCACAAAAAACCAAGAAAACAAAAAACCAAAACTATATTTTTGTCTGAGACTCAGCTTTGCCAACTTTAATATATTGCCTATGTGTTTATTTGATATTGCAATTATAACCTTGAGTAGATTATAACTTAACCTCTCTGACCTCAGTTTTCTCATTAGTAACATGAAAATAAAATTACTGTTTCTAATTCATATGCACTACTGATGATTAAATGAGGTATTTGACATAGAGTTTTTAATCCAATGCTTAACACTCAGCAGATGATTTGCAACTGTTGGATGTTGTTAGTATTAACGTCACTCATTTCTTTCTTGTTTTCTTTTCTTTTGCCAGTTACTAAGCTTATTTTTCTTACTCTGTAATTTATTATTACAAGAAAGTAACCAGATTATAGAGAAGCTAAAAGATAATGAATATCTAAATAGAAAGATGGACCACATTTTTATTTAAATAAGTGGTGCAACACCTAATTGGAAGAGTTCAAATCCATCACAACCCAACGATCATCATTAAAAGTTCCAGCACAAACAAGGACGTTCACTTGAGATAAATTTCTAGAGTTAACAGAATCCAGATGAATGAATGTATTAATAATGATTGTTTCTACCAGAAGACATCAGTCCTAACTGAAAACCAAATGAGCAGTAGCAATTGGGAATCAACGGGTTCAGATATTACAGTGTTCTTGCAAATATTTCCTCTTGGGTAGCATAGCCTCCAGGAATGAATTAAAATGTGGTGTTTTGAAAGAGAAAGAACTGCTGACAAGCTAATAGTTACAAACGTAGAATCAGCGCAAACTTCAATTCTCTTTTTTAGTAAAATAAAGTACAAAAAGGTAATTGGAGTCTTGAATAAGCCAGAAAAAGATTCATTGGTCATGTTGGACTTTTGCATCGTGTTTCCAACTTCTTCTAAATGGTTATCTCACAGAACAATTCACGTGAAAAATCCTTCTGATCAGGTGGTATTAGCTATCTCTTGAAATGTTTCTGGAAGGATTTTTAAATAAAAAAGTGATTGCACCAACAAGGAACTAAAAGGCACTTAGTCAATAATTAACTCTAAAGACAAAATGATGTTAGAAGCATCATAACTTTTTATTTGGATGACTGTTTTAGTCCACCCAAAACAGTCTTTCCCTCCTCTTCCTTTTCCTTCAAATTGAAAAGGTTTTTTATTGGAGTTCAAGCTCCAAATACCAAACCTACGTACATGATGTTACAAATCACTTATTTTTAAAGAATTGCTCACACACGTGCATACACATCTAGAGATATTACCAGTGATAAGAGTGGGCCAAGAAGTGAATGATAACTACAAAAAAGTGAAAAATCATCTATAAGCCTAAAGTTGTTTTTCTCATTTTTCCAAGTAAGGAAATTGATAGTAAAGGAGGTTACATGAACAAGTCTTCCAAGATCTGGCTCTCAGTAGAAAAGCAATGCTAGGATTTGAGTTAACATTGGCCTGATTCCCAAATTATTACTCTTTAATCTATACCACCATCAATATGTACAGATGTGCGTCTGCCTAAACAGTCTTAAAAAAAAAAAGCAACATCAATTCAGTCAATAGAATCTCAAGAAATCATATACTTAATGATCATTTTTAAATTTTTCTTTTTTACATTTTAAGCTACCTATAGGTAGTTTCTTAATAATTTCTCCTGTGCATCAGAATCAGTCTTCCCTGATCTATCCTATAATCTGGGAGAAATGAACTGCTAGCGAAGTTTAAATTAGTCTTTCAATACAAGTTAAACGAATTCCTCATTTTTCTAAGATAGACTAATAATCAGAATTGCAGATGGTCTGTATTCTGTTATTAACATGAGGGACCTAATCACACACTACAGAAAAAAAGTACATCAGTGAGTCTCCATGGGAAATCAGAATGAAATTGAGCTTGTCCATTGTTGTCAAACTGACCTTCAAGACATGACAAGATGCCAAAGTGGGGGAAATTACTTAAGATTTTCAGAAACTCTCAGAAGAGAGCATTTTAACAGAAACTCCCCCTCCTTCCCCAATACAGAAATTGGATTGTATAATGCTTACATTCTGTGAGTTATTTCACATACTGACAGTGATGTTTAAAAAGTATATACTTATTAAAAAATCCCAGATTAAACTTACATTTATGCATATATGTACATATATATTTTCTCATTTCTAAATTTATCCTTCTTCATAAGCAAACCATCAGAATAGAAGACTAAAAACAGACAAGGTAGATATATTCCATTGCTTCTTGTTAAACTGAATGTATAAATGGATATAGCAGGATCTAGGGTGTTGAATCTTGTTTCTGCAATTTAAGATTTTATATTCTTCTGGAAACTCAGTGGTCAAGTGGTGTTTTACACAGGAAGTGCCTTGGGTATGGCATGGGAGCAAACACATACAGAATCTACTGTATTGTGCTTGCCACACTTCATCTCATTCTCATAATAACCCAATGAGATACATGCTGTCATTGCTCCTATTTTACAAGAAAGAATACTGAGGCAAAGAGAGATTTATTAACTTGAATCTAGTTACACAGATAGGAAATAAGGTAGCCAGTATTTTTACACGGGAAATCTGGCTTCAAAGTTACTTTCCTTCCCTATACTATGCTATGTAGCATTCCTGAGTAGATATTTTTTCTTTAGCTTGATCAAGATGCTACAAGAGTTTAAATCAGCCACATGAATTGCTTGGCAAAACGTCATTAAAGAGAACTGAATTTTATACAGATCAATTTGAATCTAATCCTACTTTTCCATTGACTAACTTGTGGTAGTTTCTACTTTAATCTTCACTGTTCTTGTTGTAAAGTGTTAATACCAATATCAGCCATAAGCTTGTACTGAATATTAAACATAAAAAAAGTGAATCACCTATAACAAAACCTGAAACAGATAACATACTTTAAAACTATAATTATTTGCCATGAATATTGGTTTTGCCAATTGTTATAGCGGATACAAGTATATGTCTTAAATTACAGATCACATTGTTTGTGCAAATAAAAGAAAGCCCTTTTCCTTTGGTTTATTCTGTAGTTTACAGAAAGAAACTTGGTGGAGGCAGGAAGGAGATGAGAAAATGTTCCACTTGCCTTATCTCCCATGAGCTCCAAAATAGAGCCATCTTCAAAGAGCAGGGTGCACAGGGAAGGCTGAGCAGCATCTGGAAAAAAATATATTTTTCAGGTTTATTCTAAGAAGAAACAATGTGGAATTCATTCTTTATACTGAGAGATGCTGAATAAATCTGGAAAATTATTCTAAGAGCATCATGGAACCCATGAATATTTCCAGAACATTTTTGCAGATATCTCAATATCTTTTCAAATGGTGGTTTATGCATAAAAGGACAGGAAGAATGGGTCATTTGAGTGTTTTCTTGTGCAAATGTCATTGCAAGAACAGACTCTCAGAGCTTTTATTGCCACTGCTCTTACGGCACAAGAAGTGTCCTATTTACTGCATGCAGGATTTTGAGGCAGAGTGGGGCAATGTGACAAGCATGAAACCTGACTCGCATTCCTGCCCACTAGTCAATCAAGTGACTGGACAATCACAACAAGAGTCAATTTTCATATTTGTCCCAGAATTAATGAGAAAAATAATAAGGCAACTTCATTAAAGAGTGCAGAGCTGGACAGCAGTTTCTAAGAACAACAGTCAAGAAAAGAGAATTCTCTACATATTGACTGAGCAGCTATGATGTGCAAAGCATTGTACTGTGCAAAGGAGATAGAATGATTTGATAGACCTCTGCCAAGATGTTGTTCACAATTTAAATGAATGGAAAAGTTTGAGTAGGGTTTGGTAAGACTAAGTGGGATTATGGAAGAAAGCAGGTAGAGTGGCTTAAAGAGAAATCAGTACAGAATTAAGAGACTTACAAGCACTATTTGAGGTCTTTATTCATGCTGGAAGAAGAATTCAGGCTGCTGGAGATACATAGTGAATTCTGAGGAGCAAAATTCAGGAGGGAGGTGAAAGGACTCAGATTGTAGGTAGGCTTCATAAAAAAGGTTAGACTTGGGACAGGTATGTTTTCATGTTGAATCACTTGTGTTCTCTGATTATTCCCCACACCTGGGAAAACACCTCTGCCATTTTTCTGGAGAGAAACACATTTTACTGATGGCAACAAAAACAAACTATAATGTGTTTTTTGATATGGTTAGCTTTTGCTTTCTTCCAAAAGTCATTAACTAAACTATAATGCAAATAAATTACTATTGGAGCATCTGAAACTTTCCTGAGATAACTTTCTTCTGATGAATGCCAAGAACTAATTAATCCTAATAAAGTGTGAATCAAGTGTTATGACATAACTCAATGGTTCAATCAATTTTACTTTCCCCCCCTTTTTTTTCCCATTTCTTCCATGGAATTAAACAAGCCTATAAGAAGATTATTACTTTATTTAAAATGATGTTTATAGAAATCCTACCCTTTCCTATACCAACAAATTATTTCAGATTTTCTTCTGCTTTTTTCTTTACTTGATACAGTAGATATAATCCTGAAATTGAGTTTCCTTAGTAGTTGACCCTTTCTATTATTTGAGCTAGATTCACCAATATGAAAATGAGATTTTTTTTTCAAGACACTATACGGATATGGAAATAGAGATATAGACAGACAGACAGATACATGTATACAAATATATCTTGCTAGCTAAAAGGCAGAATATTTGGACTCAGATCTTATCTCTGTGCCAGGGGCCTGGACACTATAGGTATTCAATGCAACTCAGCCCTTCCACCTATATAAGAATAGGAGTAGCCATCTGATAGGATTATCGGGGGAACTATACAAAATAATACACGTAAATTTCTTAGGCAAGGGACAAGCAAGTCAACTATCTTTCTTGATCAATTCTTGAAAGCAGCATTGTCATTGAGTATCTATATAGAAAGAATTTCCTGACTATTAGTCCACTTAAGTTGCTGTAAAATTTTCTCTTAGGATAAGGTTTTGTTTTGTTTTAGTAGTATGATTTAGAAGAGATATGATATAGGAGGTTGTTTATGCATCTTGTTACTGATATATTTTCATAGGTTAAATTTTCCCTTTAATACTTAGATATGAACAAACATTTCTATCTTCTTCAACATCTGTATATTTTTATACCCACCTTTGTCCTTCCAATCTCTTATTGTGGAGGTTACAGGCAATGGGCCATAAGCCTATTCGTCCAATGGGAATTGTCAATACAATCATTCTGTGGTAATTTTAGGAAGACACTTAACAAGTTGAATAATCATTTTTCTGTCCTTTTCTTTGACTTGTCTTTCTAGACATATGTTAGATAAGTTTTCAATCATTGCCAGAAGTCCTAAGGAAGCAAAATGCACATATTATCTTAAGGGTGGTTAAAGGAGTTTTAATGTCATCTGCTGGAACAACACCTAAATGTGGGATGTTACATAACAGTCCCAGCATAACATTTATTGGGTAACAAAGTCAGATGCAGTCTGAGCATGAGAAAAATAAGTGAACTCACATTGTATCTTCATACTGACTTTAATATTTGGTTTGGTTCAAGCAGAATCTCTTTTATTTTTATTTGAGTTGTCATTGTCTGTTAATCTTTTGCCTGTACTTATGTTATTTGTGTTACTAGATATATACCAAATTTACTATAAAACTCTTTATCATAAATGCATACTATCCCTGTACTATAAATATTTACAAGTATACACAGAGAAGATATCAATGTAAATCAAAACTATTCCACATATAATAACCTAGGAGTTGGAAGGTTATATTAGTTTTCTGTGTTGATACATTCATGTTTCTGAGTTTTGATTTATTATTTGTAAATGGAGAGTTCTTGACTAGATTATTTTTAAGGGCTGTACAACATCTAAATTTTTCAAACAATAAATTGTGTTTTATTGAGCTCTATGTACCAATCACTGGACTGAATATCCCACACTCGTTATGGTCCTCAAAGTAACCTGGTAAGAAAATAGCATTATAGTGTATCAAATCAGAAAGGTAATAAGGCTTCTCTAAAAATCAACAGCTGTCTGTATTCAAAGTCTAATTGTGTTGACCACACCAAATTTCCACTCACAGCATGTACCAAGTTTTGGGAAATTCCCTGACTTTGTTTTATCCTATCCTATCATAGAATAGAAAGTATTTTATAGCTATTAAGAGAATATGATACATCTATTTCAATCTAGAACTCAAACTTAATAATTAGAATCCATAAGTGAGAAGTTCTTAGGCAAAATCCTCCTGGAAATTTTCCCTAACATTCTTAGAGGCTGTACAACTTCTACTCCTAGTTAATTCCTAACCACAAGCATGAGAGCTACTTTCAGTGTCTCTTATTTTAAAAATCCATTTCCAGCCAGAAATCCAGCCTAGAAATGCCCCAACTAATGACCTGAGTCAGATGACTCAACAGAGAGCAAATATTATTCTACTCCCCAACACTCTGTTACCTTTCACTCCCTCACTTTTTTTTTTTTTTGCTGCAATGAAAAATGATTCATATAAAGGAAACCAAAATAGTAAAAACAGTAAGAACTGTGAGACTGTTTAACAATTTCCAGTCGTGGCTGAGGCTCAAGGAAATTGAAAACAGGCCCAGAATGCTTACTTTTCAGCCATGCCTAGAGTGCATTTTGGTTTCAGTACAAGAGAATCATTTCCATGAAGGAGAGAGAAAGGAGACTGTGAGATCACATTTCCTCTCCTTCATCAGGAGCAGGACAATTGTTCAGGGATCAGGCAGTCCTTGAAAAAGCACCTGAAAGAAACTGATTACACGAAACACAAAATTCATGGACTCCCTCCTCACCCACTTCCTTGAAGCCTCCAACCTCAGCTCCGGGGTCAGCCCAAAATGGCATTTGAGTTTTATGGGAGATGTAGTCAGTCACAAAAGAACAAGATTGAGCCTTGATATTTCAGGAAAATGAAACTTTGAAAGTGTTGAGCTTACCATTTCTGGAAGCAAGCATTTCTTCCAGAATATACACAAAAGGCCTAGGGACTTCTCTCTTTTTGTACTGCTAACAGAAAAAGAACTTTATTTTACCAAGTCAGACTCTCATTATTTTTTTTTTATTCTTTCATTCTTTTCCCTGATCTCAGGGTGCGAGAAGAAAAAAAAAAGAAGAAGAAGAAAGAAAAAGAAAACACAAAGTATTTCTTATTTAGCGTCATGGGGATTCCTCTTGTGTGTTTGAATCATTGTACTGAAAAAATGCCAACCCCACTACTTAGAGTAAGAAAAAGCTGTCGATGCCTTTCCCACTCACACCACAACCACCTCCTTATCCAGCTGACACCCCTGGTGAAACCATAAGTGTATATTGATTTGTTAAATTCGGTTCTTGCAATAGCTGTATCAAGTATCACTGATCTTCCTTTAAAAAGATTTCCCACCAAAGTGCAAGCTCTCAGACTTCCTGAGTTATTCATGGTCAGGAAAAAAAGAAATTCTCTCTGATAACTTATAAAAGTGCATTGCTAAAGAACTCTGGAGGAAAGATTAATGTGTACAAGAGGAATAGAGTGAATTAGGAAGACTTACCAAAAACTGCTTACTGTAACCTATAGGATTCCAAACTCTTGCCAAGATTCTGTAACTATTTTGTCCTTACAACCTTGAAAGGACTTATCAATGGCTCTGAGTTGGAGAATTCTGGAGAGCCAAGTGAGACATCTAGCTGTTCTACTCCAGCTAGATGTCTCTATAAGACATGTCTTATAGAGAACTTAAGTGTAGAATTTTACACAAAAGATCCTGGGGAAACAAATTTTAAATGTGTTTACCTATGAGAGTATAAGCATTAGATGGCAATGATGGAAAAATTGAAAACCCAATTAAACATCTTAGAAGTCTACTTCACATGCCATGGTACATCCGTATAATGGAATACTACTCAACAATGAGAAGTAACAAATTGCAGGTAAATAACAAATTTGATGGATTTTAAGAGCTCCATACAGAGTGAAAAATATCAATCATAAAAAGTCGTGTGCTCTATCATTTCATTTATATAACACTCTCCATATAACAAAACTGCAGAGTTGGGAGAACAGATCAGTGGTTGCCTGGGGTGAGTAAAGAGGGAGAGAGTGTGTATAAAAAGGAGCAGCACAAAAGAATTCTTTTGTGAGACAGAGCGGTTCTATGTCTCAATTGTATAAATCTAGGCAGGTGATCAAATCTCATAAAACTATATGCACACACATACAAAAATGAAACCGAGAAAAAAAAATAGTGTGTACAAAAGCTAATAAAATGCAAGTAGGTATGTTAATTATATCGTGTCAATATCAATTTCCTTGTTTTGAAAACGTACAATAGTCATGTAAAATGTTTCCATTAGGAAAAGCTGATTGAAGGGCAGGAAAAATTGCTGTACTAACTTTGCAACTTCTTGTGAGCCTATAATTCTTTCCAAATCCAATTTTAAAACATTCTTAGGAGACATTTCTGAGAGCCTGAATTGATTGATTGATTGATTCATTCATTAAAAAGCTTTTTTTTGGGGGGGCTGACCACCTATTTTGTGTGCATATTCTGGATACAAAGCGGTAAGTCATGATGAGAACACAGTGTAGTAACACGATGCTAGTGGGACCAATGGATAAGCAAACACAAAATTAAACTACATAGTGTAATACAACGCAGTGTACAAGGTTCTTGGAGAGCACAGAGAAAGTTGTAAACATTCTCAACATTCTCATCCTGAGAGACAAAGGAATATTTCATAGAAGTGTGATGCTTTTGTTTGACCTTCAAGACTGAATTGTCAGATAGATAGTGCTTTTAAAATCCCCTTGGACAGGAGCCATGTATTTTATCTCACTGCAGAAAGTATCCCACAGTTTACTCAGGAAAGTAACTTCAGTAGCCTTTTAGAGACTCAACCACTTGCTTATAAGCTACCATCAGAGAAATTGCCCCTAATTCCAAAGCAGTTGAAATTATGGAAATACAAATGTTTCACTGAAACACATTTTCTTTTTCCATATCGACCTTTTGATGGTGTTTGTTGTTTGCCAACTGGTCAAAAACATCATTATATTCCCTCTCATTTTCAGACAGAGAATGGGTTAATGGTTGCTGCCTGGTGTCAGGTTTGTGTAGATTTCATGACTTTGCCACTTTACCACAGGTTCTCATTAACAAAATTACAGATATCAAGGACACCTAAGAGAAAGACTGACAAAAATATCTCTCTTATTCTTTTCCACACACATGTGATTATTGGGGAGATTATATTCAAATGCAGCAGCATCATGCCCAGACTGGACAAAAGCTCAGTCAACACTTTTCTCACTTTTTTCCTACCTCATGAAAAAGAACATCTGGAGAGAGGGGACCATTCAAAATAGTACTAAAAGGAAATAAAATAGTCATTGGAAAGAATGGAGTGTGATTCTTTGAAGACTCGGTACTGCCTGGAGATTTGGCAATAGTTAGACCAATACTTACCACATCTATCTTCAGGCATGCAAAAAGCAGACACAACAAAAGCAACATTTAATTGTACTTTTTACAAGGCAAGAGAAGAAGGCTATTAGAAATGGATAAGAGAAGATAAGATCTATTACATGTATACTTTGTGCCAGGCTCTATGTTTGGCTCCCTCTCAAGTCCTATACCTGTTCCATCGTATGAAATGGTATAAGATACGCCTGGCCAGTTTACAATTCTGTTAGATTCAGAAACACATCTCCTTTCAGTATTGCCCATCTATCCTTTTTTTTTTTTTTCACAGAACAGAGTAACCTTTCTTCAAAACAATCTGAATAATATCCTCCTCTTCTTAAAACTATTGGATACTCTGCAAAAGCCCTTGACTGTTATAAGTTACTAGTTTGCCAATACCCTGCATAATTTGGCACCGCCTGTTTCCAAGTTTTATTCATTTCTTCTTCTATCTGTCGGTTTGTATCTCCTCCTTATTTTCATATTTTCTCTTTCTTCTTCTATCACCCCTAATAAGTATAGATGCTCTGCATGCATGCATGTGTATCTTTTTTCCAGACCTTCTCATTTCCCTTGTGCTCTTCCCAAATGTAGATCCATCCATCAGAAAAAGAAAGAAAAAAACACTTCTCTAAATACTTCATTCTCTGTCCCTATGCCCACCTTCTCTGTCTGTATAATTCATGGCTATCCTTCAGGTCTCTTCTCTCAACAGGGTCAGAAGTCCTTCTTAGTGCCCTCCAGTTCTTTGTGCATCTCTTTCTTAAACTTACCTGTGAGTTTTCTGTACAAGTAAAGAAGTTCTGTTTTCTTATTTTATCTCTAGCATCAGAAAAAATAAGTGGACTACAGTAGGTTCCCCAAAGTTATGTTTTCAATCAAAGATCATCCATTGACTTAGAAAAACAAACTCATTATATCCCTACAACATAAAATGTCACAAATATTGCATGATTCCAAGTAACAGCAATGGGGAAGTGATTGTCAATGCAAACACACACACATACATACAGATATGATACCAAGAAATGATAGTGATTAAGGATTTGGGAATTACTAACACTAGGGTGCCACACCAACAAGTGGAAGTATTTTCCACTCTCAAGATGGGAATACATTAATCAATCATTTAGTCAGTCAATATTTATTCACAAGCTGTGTGACTATATTAAGTTTGATCAAAAATATACTCCATGACTTTAAGGTTCTCAAAGTTAAGTGAAAAACAAGTTGAAGTACTGGGTAAAAAAGATACATAGAAGGGCATGTGGAACCCGAATCACCTATCTTCCCTTAATAAACTATTTCCCAGAGGTAGTGTGTAGCAAGCATTCTTTATCTATGTCCAACAAATTGCAAAAAAAAAAAAAAATGTTATATCAGTATTGCAGAGAGTCCTATGTTCAGTTTTAGGTCGTATATGTTTTCAAAACTCCTTTGATTTCCTCCTGTGTTTCTGAAAGCATACATTCTCTGTTTTCTACAGTCATTCAATATCTCACCCCAAGTTAATTCTGTGAGGGAAGGGAAGGGGACATGATAATGTCAGAAATACTTGTCTAGTTTTGGCAGTACTGATAATTAACTGTGTGACCTTGGGCAAGTTACTCTTTTTTTTTTCTTGGTCTTGCTATTTCATTTATGCAAATCTAGACAATCTGGATCAGGATGATTAAAAATGCTAGTTTCTGTTTTATTTAATCTTTATTGTCAAAAGAAAGTGCTTGATAAAGTTGGAAGACTGCTTTTTCCCACTTGGAATAAAATTTAAAGCATCTATGAACCTTTGTTGACATTTATATGTGTCTTACTTTTTAATTCTTGAAACAAAAAAGCTCTTTCTTTTCTCTTTTCTGTCGTGAATGCTTTGGCGTCAATGCCTTTGGAATTCTTTGTCACTTGTCTGTGCAATTGCATGTATTTTCCAGTAATTCTTCATTTCTATTCCATGGCAATTTGTTGGCCAGATGTTTCCCTCTGATGTTTCTATAATGGGGAATATGACAAAATTATCAAAGAGCAAATTTGTCCCAAGTCCAGAAAACTTTTGCATGCTACTTTATTTCTAACATAAACTCTTAAAAGTTTTGGAAACTCTGGAAAATACTCAAGAAATTCCAAAGTGGACTCAGAAAAACAATCAAGCTTTATATGTAGGCACTTCTAATTCAAGATTCTCATGCCCTTTTCCCAGAAAACTTTGGCATGTTTAAGAGATGAAGGAAGGAAGGAAGAAAGAAGAGAAAGATCTGTGTCTCATTATTTACTGACTGTGTAAATGTGAATGTTTCTGGGGCCTCAGTTTCCACAACTATACAATAAGAATATTGGAGTAAAACAAAAGTTAAGCCTGTTTTGTAAGTACAAATTATTATGCAAAATAAAATATGTTTATGTATATAACCAGGCATACATAATATATACATGTGATGTATATGTATATAATCATGTATAAAACAAATTTATTTGTGGCCATGTGTTCTTTGAGCTATGGCTGTCGCCATCCTTCCTGACTTTGACCTCCTCCCCCACCTTGAGGAAGTGAATCTTGTCTCTCTTTCTCTCTCTCTCTCTCGTTTACTTTTAAATAAGCTTTATTTTCTAAGCTAAAAAAACAAAAACAAAAAACAAATTTATGATTAAAACAGGTTGATGATGTCAAAGCCAAAACCACTGAGCATCTTTCTCTCAATTTAAAGTTTATCCTGTGCTCCACTAAGATTGCGACGGCACAGGTGAGACTGTGAGAATCTCTGTGAAAGTGAGTTCCCATAAAGACTCTTGCTTCTCCCCGCCACGCCCCATGCCAGCCACACCAGTCCAAGTCCTGGAGGTCCTCAGTCCATTCACCACCTGGCTACCAAGGTCCCTGCCACTGCTGTTCTGTCCCAGGTGGTCCCAGGCCGCATGCAGCTCCTGGCTCCCTCTCCAGCTACACCACCTCACCCGGTGCCAAGCTGCTGCTGCCCGCGGAGGCCATTGGCTCCCACCTTGTGGAGCTCTGGGTTCCCTCCTTGGCTGTACTACTCGGCCTGGCACCCAGTTGCCACTGGGCCCCTCCTTGGCTGAACCGCCCAGCCCCACATCAAGCCGCCATCACCTGCAGAGGCTCTCGGCGCCTGACTCTCGGAGCTACAGGCTCCAACCCTGACTGAAATGCCCCACCTGCCACAAAGCCTCTGCTGCCCACGGAAGCTCTCGGCACCTGCCCCTCGAGTTCTGGACCCCTCCCTGGTTGAAGAGCCCAGCCCCACCTCAAGGTGCCACCGCCCGTGGAGGCCCCCAGGACCTACACCTTGGAGCTATGGGCTCCATCCCTCACTGCAGTGCTTTGCCTGGCCCAAAGGCACTGCTGCCTGCAGAGGCCCTCTTCACCCGCCCTTTGAAGTTCTGGGCCCTCTCCCTGGCTGAAGCACCCAGCCCTGCCTCAAGCTGCCGCCTGCAGAGGTCCCCGGGACCTGCCCCTCGAAGCTACGGGCTCCATCCTTCACTGAAGCACCCTGCCCAGTCAAAATCTGCCACCTCCTGTGGAGACCCTCGGCGTCTGCCCCTTGGAGCTCCAAGCCCTCTCCCTGGCTGAAGCACCCCTCCCTACCTCAAGCCACCACCACTCAAGGAGGCCCTCAGTTCCTGCCCCATTGGAGCTCTGGGCCCCCTCTCTGGCTGAAGCGCCCCACCAAGTCCCAAGCCACCGCCACTGCAGAGACCCTCAGCTCCCTCCACTTGGAGATTCAGGCCCGCTCCCTGGCTGAAACACACAGCCCACCTCAAGCTGCTGCTGACCGCCTGTGGAGGCCCTCGGCACTCACCTCTTGGAGCTCTGGGCCCCCTCCAGAACTGAAGTGCACTGCCCTGCCCCAGGCTGCTGCCACCTCTGGAGCGGGGGGGGGGGGGGGGGGGGGGGGGGGGGGGGGGGGGGGGGGGGGGGGGGGGGGGGGGG
>CAUYQG010269317.1:0-11743 GCA_963574415.1 Tarsius wallacei
CAAAAAAAAATTAGCCAGGCATGGTAGTGCACGCCTGTAGTTCCAGCTACTTGGACGGCTGAGGCGGAAGGATTGCCAGAGCCCAGCAGGTCGAGGCTGCGGTGGCCGGGAGCGGCCACTGCACTCCAGTCTGGGTGACAGAGTGACACTCCCACTCAAAAAAAAAAAGAAAGAAAACAAAACAAAATAACCAGATAACGCCACATTGGAAATGTTCTCCTGCTGAAATAATAATAATAAATGTGAGGAAAAAAGATATATATATTCCATGAGTACAGTTGAAAAGGAGAGTGAAAACCAAGTGTGCACTGTCAATGTTAAGATCATCTACATGCAATCCAAATGCACCGCACTAAGCCATCCTTCTGGCTCTCTGCCCAGCTGATCTGTCTGTTTGGCAACCTTCCACTCTTGCTCTCCATCTCACTGGTTTTAGTTTTTCTGTCACCGTTTTCCAGTCCCACATTTTCCAAGGTATGGGCCTCAGTGTACAGGCTTATGGGAGTGACAGAGTAAGGCTTAGAGGGGTGGAGGAAATATGAGACCTGGATCCCAAACCATGGAATGTGTCTGGGAAAACGGCTGGAGTTGGGGCTGTATTGGATGGGTTCGTGCATTCCAGCCATTGCCTGCTTCCATTGCTCAGGTCTCTGAGTCAGAGGATGTGCTAATAGTGACATGGAGTTGCTCACCTTGAGAATGACTTTGGATTGTTTTGGCCACCGATAATTCACATAGACTCCAAAGGCCACAGGAACGGTCAGGCACACAAGGGTAATTCCTATTGAAAAGAGCAATCCATCAAATGATCTCCCCTTTCACCCGCACTGCACAATCTTTCCCGACAATTTTTTTTTCCTAAGTTGGAGTCTCACTCTGTTGCCCAAGCTGGAGTGCAGTGGCATGATCATGGCTACCACCTGGCTCAACCTGCTGGGCTCAGGAGATCCTTCCACCTCAGCCCTCCAAGTGGCTGAGACTTCAGATATGCACCACCACACCCGGCTAATTGTTTTTATTTTATTATAGAGACGAGGTCTCGCCATGTTGCCATAGCTCGTTTCAAACTCCTGAGCTCAGGCAATCCTCTTGCCTCAGCTTCCCAAATTGCTGGCATTACAGGCATGAGCTACCACACCCAGCCCTTTCAACAATTTGTATTTGAATTAGACAAAAGCTTTAATTAGATCTGCATTTGTTTCTGCATCCACTATCCCTGCCCACACACACACACAAAAATCTTTGACAACGGCTATTATGAGTATCATCACCATTACTGTTCACACTCCCTTTCCACAAGCCCAGTACAGACCTATGTTCTGATATGGTATGGTGATGTTCTGCTCAAGATTCCAGGACCGGGTGTAGAGATAAAGGCAGAGTGGCATCATCCCCAGGGCAGCCACTGTGGAGCAGGCTGTCATACTGATGCTGAAAGTAAAATTAATACGATGCTTAGGAGGCAGAGCTGGAAATTAAAAATTTAACCTAAACCAAAAGCAACTCCTGGGACACAATTTCTTAGAGATTGCATGGAGTAAGATCTTTAGAGCTCACTTCTCTCCTAATCACTCAACAAATGATGGCTGAGTGTGTGGTCTAGGAAAAGATTCCCAGGGGTCCATGTCTCCCATCAAATAACTCACATTTATTGGAGCATCTAATCGCCCTTAACAGTCAGCTAAGTGCTTTAGGATTCTTTTTTTTCCCCCTTTATACAGTTCTTTTTTGTTGAGGTATAATTCACAGACCATAAAATTCACCATTTTAAATTGTACAGGTTAGCAGTTTTTAGTATAATCACAAGATAGTGTAACAACAGTGCTATTTCCAGAATAATTTAATCACCCCAACAAGAAACATACACATTAGCAGTCACTTCACATTCCCTCTTCCCCCCAGCCCTTGACAACCACAACTCTACTCTCCATCTTTATATGATTACCTATTCTGGATATCTCATATGAATAGAATCACAATATGTGGCTTTTTTGCCATGTATAGCTTTTTTCATTTAGCATGTTTTTTCAAGGTTCATCCATGTTTTAGCATATCTTAGAACTTCATTTGTTTTATGTCCTTATTCTATTACTCTAGCGTATTACATTGACTTTTCTGTGTATTGAACCAACCTTGCATTTTGGGATAAATTCCACTTGGTTATTGTGTATAATTCCTTCTTATGTTGCTAGATTCAGTTTGGTAGTATTTTGTTGAGGACTTTTACATATATATTCATAAGGGATGTGGTCTGTAGTTTCCTTTTTTATGATGTCTTTGTCTAATTTTGGTACCAAGGGGATTGGAATAAAGCAAGCTAAAATGCCACAAAGCTAACAAAGCACCTGCCTAGTGTGAAGTGTTATTAAATATGTCAGAGCCAGGTAATCCCAGAGAGCCTGTAATCATACCACTTTGGGGGGCAAAGGTGAGAGGTTTGCCTGAGCCTAGAAGTTCAAGACCAGTCTGGACAACATGGAGAGACTTCGTCTCTACAATAAATCAAAAAAATTAGCTGTGCATGGTGGTGTGCTTGCAGTCCCAGCTGCTTGGAAGGATAAGGCAGATGGACCAACTAAGCGAGCAAGTCGAGGTTGCAGTAGCTATGATTTTGCCACTGCACTCCAGCCTGGGCAACAGAGTGAGAGTTTGACTTGCTGTCAGAAAGAAGTTACCCAAATACCATATGCCATAAGAATCCCATTGGGCAGAGCAATGAGCCTATAGTCACAGACCCTCAGACAGTACAAGGGAGATACAGAACCACAGAGAAAGGGGATTGATGTGAGATACTGGACTAAACTGAAAATTCTCTCCAAATTCTGATATTTTGTGAGCCTATGAACAGAAAATGGAAGTGATGTACAGTGATGAGTTAGGGTAAAAAATAAGATTTCTAGGCTTCAAAATAATGATGTGATGGACAAAAGTATTGAGTCACTTGGCATCAATTTGAGGGGATATGTTCAAATTAAAAGTGATCATGGACATCCAGTCTTTGTTGAACAAATCTGGAATGATTTCTTTTTTTTTTTTTTCCTTTTTGCCTGCCTCTCACCACCACTCACAAATCTGGAATGACTTCTAACAGACAATTAGTCTGTTTACCTGTGTCATTATTGTTCTTAAGTAAAAAGGTGCTCACTGCTAGAAGTACAAACCTGTGAAGTGAAATGTGGGCTTCCAAGCTGGATGAACCAAATCAAAACAGTCCAGCCAACAGCCATATAACATATTTTTACCAAGAAAATAAGTGAGAATATCAGAATGGAATCTTGGGCTTTTTTTGAGCAAACCCAGAATGCTAATAGACAGTTTGTTTATCTTTGTCATTGAGATTAACTGTCTCTAAGCAAAAGGAGCTAACACATTAAGAGACACAGATCTTAAGAATTTGCAAGTAACTAATGTATGGAGGTGAGGGGGGGTCCTTTGGTTTAGAGTTGTCAAAGACTATGTTTCTTGATCACTGCTATGGTCTGCATGTGTCCCCCCAAATTCAAGTTCTGGAAATGTAATCCCCAATGCAACCATGCTGAGAGGTGAAACCATCGGGAAGTGTTTAGATCATGAGGTATCTGCCCTCATGAATGGATGAATGCCATTTAAAAAGGACTTGACCAAGGGAGTCCCTTTTTGACCTTCCACATTCCACCAGGTAAGGACACAGCAAGAAGACCCTCCCAGATGACAGATGCCAACACCTTGATCTTGGACTTTCCAGCCTCCAGAACTGTGAGAGAATAATTTCTGCTCCTAATAAATTATCCAGTTTCAGGTATTCTTTAAGCAGAACAAAATGAACTAAGATAATTTAAATGTATTACATGAACTAAGTTATTGCTTCATAAATGTGTAATATATCCTGTTTTTATTTTTTACAAATATATAATTTTTTAAATCTTTACATTTTTTAATTGGAAAAAAGCAATTAGTTACATTAACAGCTAATATTGGCCAGGTGTGGTGGCTCACACTTATAATCCCAGCACTTTGGGAGGCCAAGGCCAGAGGATTGCTAAAGCCCAGGAATTTGAGACCAGCCTGGGCAACATAGTGAGACCCAATCTCTACAAAAAACTTTTAAATTAGTTGGATATGATGCTTGGCATCATGTATGTATAAACACATAGGGAAAAGAGAGTAAGCTATGAACAAATCATTTAGTGACCAGCTGTGGGGGCTTGTGCCTGTAATCCCAGCACTCTGAGAGGCTGAGGAGAGATAACTGCTTGAACCCAGGAGTTTGAGACCCACCTTAAACAACACAGCAAGACCTCGTCTCTACAAAAAAAAAATTTTTAATTTAGCTGGGCATGGTGGCATGTGCCTGTAGTCTCAGCTACTTGGGAGGCTGAGGCTGAAGGATCGCCTGAGAGCAGGAGGTCAAGGCTGTGGTGAACCTTGATCAAACCACTGCACTCTACCCTGGGTGACAGACTGAGACCTCCAACTCAAAATAGATACAGAAAAAGATAAAGATATAGATTACATATAGTTAACTTAATGGCCAAATGGTGGGGGTGTGGAAGATAAATAGAAATGAGATACCCATCAGACCCATAAAATATGTTTTTTCAACTGCTGAAAAAGATGGCACAACCTGTTTAAGCACATACAAACTATTTATAAACACTAGGCTCTGCCTGTGGTCATGGCACAAATGACTGACAAACTGAGAAATAGACCACCCTCCTGCTCCACAAGGGAGAGGAAGGAGACCCTTCTCATGCTGAGGTCTTCTACAGAGATAGCAAGGATACTCCAGCACTTTATTGAGCCTACAAGTCATCCATAACTCTTCCTCGTAATATATACCACCGACATCCCATGTAATTAGCCTTCCTATAAAACAATATGTCTGGGTTGGGTGCAATAGCTCATGCCTGTAATCCCAGTGCTTTGGGAGGCCGAGGAGGGAGGATCACTTGAGGTCAGGAGTTTGAGATCAGCCCTGTCTTTATTTAAAAATAGCTGGGCACAGTGGTGTGCACCTATAGTCCCAGCTGAGGTGGGAGAATCACTTGAGCCCAGGAGTTTGAGGTTGCAGTGAGCTGTGATTGCACCACTGTGCTCCAACCTGAGCAGTGAGGTTCTGGTTCAAAAAACTAAAAAATAAAAACAGACCAAGCCAACAAACAAGAATGATATTTCTGTGAATGTTTATAATCTTGGCAAAGTAGCATCCATTTTACTTAAGTGATATTAAAAATAAAAGAGGGGATTAAAAAAAAACCAGGATTATTTTTGGGAGGGGTGGGCTCCCTATAAGACAGGCTTCCCCCACTAGGTAAGTGTTTCTAGGAACCCACTGGCATCAGTGAACCAGCTAGTGTTGTTATGAGAGGCTGCAATTTGGCTTCAGTGAATTTTTTTTTGGAGATTCTTTCAGCACATTTGCCCATTTCATGATGGGTGATTTTACAAGCGAACCTGACCATGCCACACTGAGTATTCAGCAGTTCTTGACCCAAAATGGCATGCCCTCCATGTCCCACCCTCCCTATTCACCCGATCTCACCTCAAGCGTCTTTTTTTCTTTCCCTGGATGAAAAAAGTCCTCAAAGGGAAACGTTTTGCCCATGTGTAGGAGGTGAAACAAAAAACGGCAAAAGCACTAAAAGACATCAATATGGATAAGTTCAAAAGCTGTTTTTGAACAGTGGAAAAAAGCATCTCGATAGGTGTATTGCATCACACAGAGAGAACTTTGAAGGTGACTGAAGTTTAAACATGTAGAAATAAATACACAATTTTTTATAGATAAATTCCGGGGTTTTTTGGGTCCCCCTAGTAGCTGGGCTCTCTCATTGGTGAGCATGGCATACCATGGAAGGAGTTTGGCAACATCTTGCAAAATGAGCCATCCCACTTCTGGGATTCTGGGTGCATTGCCCTCGGGCACATTTTTATTAACACCACCTCATGAACTACACACACAGTGCACTGCACAATTGCTCATGCCCCTGTCCCTCTGTGCCCAACCGTGAGCAGTGTGAGCGCCAGGTCTTGGTTTCCTCATCATCTCTAGGACCTGGTGTCGTCTCCCATTGCAGCACGCTGGAAGAATTCATTAAACCCTTATTGAATAAATGTATGAATCAAAGAATGAACCTGTGTACCAATATGCTAGTGCTATGAAAATGTCCTCTGCCTTCCTCACATGTCACGTATCTGCAGGTGAGGCTTGGTAAAATCTTAGTAAAATGGCCCTTTAATACTTTTTCAAATTTTTAAAAATTAGAGACAAAGTCTTGCTATGTTGCCCAGGCTGTACTCGAACTCCTGGGCTCAAGTGATCCGCCTTCCTTGGCCTCCCAAAGTGTTGGGATTATAGGTATAAACCATTGAGCCCGGTCTAATACTTAATTAAAATGGCAGACATGCCCCACAGCAATCCAGAAAACAGAGACTTTCTATAAAATCATGCTCTTCCAAGGACAAAAGTGAGGAAAATGTAATGGGACAAATATTTGGCTGATTGGTGCCTCTTTCAGAAAACCGGACTTAGATAATTTACAAGTATTTGTCTGCACCTCTCCTGGTGTATTTTTTCTTTTAAGCAGTCCTTCTATTTCATGTTTGGGTGTTCAATGAATAGAATTTTTTTTTAAAGGAACCATACAATATACCTACTCAGCAACTTGGTTGCTTTTGTTCCCCCATTTAATCTATCACAGACGTCCTCTCAGGGCAGTACGTTGAAACTCATTCTTTTAAAAACTGCAGAGTATGCCATCATCTAAATATGCCATAAAGGACAAAAAAAATATTGTCTATTGGGTACAACGTGTACAGGTAGGGGTGGAAGATACTCTTAAAGCCCAGACCAAAAACTATTTGTACCCCAAAGCTATTTGGACTTTTAAAATATTTTTTAAAAAATAAATATGCCATAAGTTCTTCAGTCACTTTATGACAATGGATAAGTTGCTTTTAGTCTTTCGCCAATGTAGATAATGCTCTAATAAACACTCTTGTATATATTTCACTTGAAATGATCCCTTTGTGTTTATAGAGTCCCCAGAGTGGGATCTCTGTAAAAGTCAATATTTTTTACTTTAATAGATACTGCCAAATTACTTTCCAGATTGTGCTTTTTGAATTGCACAATCTTGCATACTCTGGATTCTCGCGAGAGTATTGAGTAATGTCTCACCCTCACTTTGCTACACTCTTTACTTTCCACCAGGCTGTGCCTTCTTCACGCCCAGTGGCCTCTTCTCTGTCCTCACTCTAAACAGTCTTGTTTGCCTGATTTATTCTTCTCAAGTTCTAGTTCTCTTAGAGTGTGTGTCATCATGCACAATGCAAACATTTTTGCCAAGCTTACTGTGTTTCTGTGACTCTGCTTCTGACTTTTGCCATAATTAACACTTCATGGAGTCAGAACGGCTCTTTTTAATGGCTTCTGAGTGTCTTGTGAAAGATCGCCCCCACTCTGAGGGCATTCAAATACTGCCACTACTTTTCACTTTTTTTACAGGATGATGTTTTGTATTTAGGTTTTTTCACCACATTTAAAATTTATATTTTATGTGGCATAAGGTATGAGACTAATCTATTTCCCTCTATCTTGAGAAACAAGTGTGTCAATACAGTGTACTAAATAAACCACTTGCCACTAAACAGAAGTACCAACTTTATCCGATATTCAAAATATTTTAGGGAAACTCTATTCTAGCCCTTTGATAAATAACTTTTTTTTTTTCCGAACAAATAAATACCCTACGGATTTTTTTTTTTTTTTTTCCTTTTGAGACAGGGTTTCACTCTGTCACTCAGGCTGGAGTACAGTGGAGAGATCACAGTTCACTGAAGCCTCGACCTCTTGGGCTCAAGACATCATTTTGCTTCAGCATCCCAGTAGCTGGGACTACAGACATGTGCCACCATGGCTCACTTATTTTTTTATTTTTTTATTTTTGTGTCGGAGTAGCATTCTGTCACCCAGGCTGGAGTGCAATGCCATGACAACGGCTACTGCAGCCTCGACCTGCTGGGCTCAGGCGATTCTTCCACCTCAGCCTTCCAAGTAGCTGGAACTACAGATGCGTGCCACCACGCCTGGCTAATTTTTTATTTATTGTAGAGACAAGGTCTTGCCATGTTGCCCAGGCTCGTCTCGAACCCTTGTGCTCAAGCAATCCTCCCATCTCAGCCTCCCAAAGTGCTAGGATTACAGGATGAGCCACCACACCCAGCCCAGACTGTTTTAATTACAGTATTTTTATAGGGCAGTGCAATACCCTCACATAAATTTTCCTTTTCAAACTTTTCTTAGCAGTTCTTGCAGGCATTTTATTCCATATGAAATAAAATCTTAAACTATATCCTATCAAGAATGTTTAAGGCTGCAGAGAAAAGGGAATGCTTTTACTTTGGTGGGAACGTAAGCTAGCTCAACCTCTATGGAAAGCAGTGTAGTAATTCCTAAAGTAACTAAAACCTGACCTTCCATACAACCTAGCAATCCCTCTTCTGGGAATATACCTGGAGGAACACAAATCGTTGGATAAAAAAGACACCTGCACACATGTTTATAGCTGTACTATTCATAGTAGCAAAATCATGGACCCAATCCTACTGTCCATCAAAAGTGGACTGGATAAGGAAAATATGGTACATATACATGATGGAGTATTACACAGCCATAAAGAAGAACAAAACTATGGCCTTTGCAGCAACTTGGATTCTACTGGAGACCATCATACATCACAGAAACAGAGAACTGAATACCACACGTCCTCACTCATAAGTGGGCCCTGATCACCAGTCACATTTTACAAGGGAGGGATCAGCAGTCACTCGGCACTGCTAGGGGAGGGAGTGAAAGAAGGTGGCAGGCACATGACAACACAAAGCGTAGCTAGTCCAGTACCAAGCAGAATGAGGGCCAGCTAGAAGCCCAAACTTTACCTACATGCAGCCTACTTATGTAGTTAATCCTCCTTGTACCTCACATCTCTATAATAAATTAATTAATTTAAAAAAGAAGAAGAAGACTGTTAAAGCAAAGGCTTCTGCCTGGCTGGAGGGCAGCTTCAAGGAAGAAAAGCAATTTGCTGTAGCTCTCAGATCTCTGTCTCCACGAAGAGGATGTCCGGGAAGCATTTCCAAATTCTTAGCCTGTGATAGTACTACGTTCCTTGGCTCTTCTATTACCAAATCCTGAAAGGTATTCCATATTACATCACTTTAACCTTGAGCTTCTGGAAAACTTGCACAGTATTTCCCCACTGTATGGCTTTGGTTCAAACAGCAGAAAGGCAAAACTCACGGTTAGGAGCAGCAAAGTGTGCAATTGGCATCAGTTGGATTCTGTGCCCTTGGTTACCTGGGCGACTGCTTCCAACCTCTATACCATTTTCAAGAGCCTGTGATGCTGACGAAAATGGTCAAGCCTGGCCATAGGTGATCCTGGTACTCTGCCAACCATTAGATATACCAACAAAAGTCTGGTGCAGTGACTCACACCTGTCATCCCGGCACTTGGGCGGCCAAGGCGAGAGGATTGTGTCTAAGCCCAGGAGTTCGAGAACAGCCTGGGAAACTTGGTGAGACCCCCGTCTCTACAAAAAATTAGCTGGGTGTGGTGGCACACACCTGTAGTTCCAGCTGCTTGGAAGGCTGAGGTGGAAGGATAGCTTGAGCCCAGGCGGTCGAGGCTGTGGTAGCTGTGATTGTACCACTGCACCCCTGCCTGGGTGACAGAGTGAGATTCCGACTCAAAAAGAAAGAATACAACAAAGCTGGAAATGCCCTATGCAAGTACAGTGGAAAATAGTACCTTTTATTTTCTGCCTGAAACTCCAGTATGACATAAAGAGAAGATGGGGCTAACTGCATGTCTTGACTGTTCACATATAGGAGAATTGTTGGCAAAGCTTAACTGCAATATAACAAGATTTCACTTGCATTAAGAAGAATGGCATCATCATCTGCAGACTATTATAGAAAATAATGAGACCGATTTAGCAAGTCTGAACAAACAGGTAAAGCCTGAACCTTCCCAGGAAACAGGGAAATTATATGCATACACATCACATTAAAATGCAGCGTCAATAACATTTTGCAATTAGGGTTTAAAATACCAAATGTTGGCCATGTGTGGTGGTTCATGCCTATAATCCCAGCACTTTGAGAGGTTGAGGTGGGAGGATCACTTGAGGCCAGGAGTTCAAGACCAACCTGGGCAACAAAGTGAGACCCTTGTTTCTACAAAAAAAATATTTTTAATTAGCCAGCTATGGTGGCATACACCACTACACTAGAGCCTGGGTGACAAAGTGAGACCCCTATCTCTATCAAAAAAAATTATTTTAAAAAACCAAATTTTTAAATTTCAAATGGATAAAATCAGGAACTCTGACTCTCAAAGATATGAAGGTACACACTTGCTTCCCCACTGAAAGAAATACAAAATGATCTGGCTAGCCACATAAGCATGGAGTGTGCTATAAGGTCATGTCAATAAGCTTGACCCTAAAAAAAGTTCAAGGCCTGGTTTTCCATCCCTAGGTATAAATGTTATCCTCCTCTGTTGTCTCTCAATAATAACAAGTATTTATTGAGCGCTATGGGCTAGGTGTTGTGCCCCATGCTTTTATGTCTTCTCTTTTCATCTACTCAGGAACTCCTTCCATAGGCATTATTTCCATTTTACAGATGAAACTCAGGTGCAGTCACAGACACTTACATGAAGTTGCATGGACTCCAATCTCAGTTCTGTCTCCAAAGCCTTAAATATAGAGGCCTTTTCTTTCTCCACCACAACATAACAAGACAGAACTGAAGAATCTGAAGTCTTATTTCCAGAGGCTCGGTTGATGGACCAAGAATGCCTTTAAAGGTCAAAGGTCAAAGTTGGCCACCAAACTCCACAGGCTCCACCAGTGGTCAGAATCCAGCAGCAGAGGACACAAATACATCCTTAGGGAAGAATGGACTGCATATATACCAAAAGTCGTAAACTAAAGCCAGTGGGGTCAGTCCTGAGTTGAACTAATAAATGGACTGCGTTTCAGAAGACACTTTTGTAATACACACAGGCAACCAGAAACTCTCATTCAGTCATTCACTCGCAGTTATCAAATGCCTACCACTAGCAGGCTGGCATTGAGCATGCAAAAATGAACAAGCAGCCAGGCTCAGTGGCTCAGCCTGTAATCCCACACCTTGGGAAGCTGAGGTGAGTGGATTGCCTGAGCCCGCAGGTTCGAGACCCGCCCGGGCAACTTGGCGAGCCCTCATCTCTACAATAAATCAAAAACTTAGGAAAGTTTCAGGAAAAACATTAAAAACTGGATGCTAGCACGGTGTCTCATGCCTGTAATCCTAACACTTTGGGAGGTGGAAACAAGAGGATTGTCTGAGCACAGGGGTTGGAGACCAACCTGGACAATTTGGCAAGACCTCATCTCTACAATAAATCAAAAACTTAGCCAGGTGCAGTGGCTCACGCACCCTTTGGGAGGTGGAGGCGAGAGGATTGCCTGAGCCCATGAGTTCGAGGCCAGCCTGGGCAACATGGTGAGACCTCGTCGCTACACTAAATCAAAAAATTAGCCAGCCGGGCTCGGTGGCTCAGCCTGTAATCCTGCGCCTTTGGGAGGCTGAGGTGAGTGGATTGCCTGAGCCCGCGGGTTCGAGACCCGCCTGGGCAAGCAAGACCTCATCTCTACAATAAATCAAAAAATTAGCCAGGCATGGTAGCGCGCGCCTATAGTTCCAGCTACTTGGA